>JAPYYR010000729.1:0-11732 GCA_030523065.1 Aphidius colemani
ATTGTATATAAAAAGTAAAAAAAGTTAACCGGAAAAAATAAAAAGATAAGAGAACAAGTCAGGTGGTGTAAGTAGTCCACGACTCAACTAACTATTCCACGTATAATTTGAATAATTTAAACTTGTCTTTTACTTTATCATGTTCAACACTCACTACGTTAAAGCCGTTCATTATTTCATTATATTTTCTTTATATTTTTTTCGTCTTTTTCATTCATTACACAAAAATAAAATACAACAAAAAAGCAACCAAGCTATATGCATTTGCCCTTTGCCAGTATCAACTTTCAAAGTCAAAAGTCTATATTCTATCCAATTTTTATAATATATTTTTATTTTTATTAACAACACTATTATTATTATATTTATTTATTTTTATTTCAACAGTAAAAAGTGCGACAGTAAAAGTTGAAGACGACCCTTGATCATTCGAGCGTCGTTTGTCATTTCCAAGCAGTATTTTTGCCATGTGCTGCCGTGTAAAAGACCTTTGCTTGTATAAAAAGAGTTTATATATATTTTCTGTGTAGAAACTTCATTTCCTCATTCTCAGTATATACACTCAATCCTCTCTATTTTATTTATTTTTTATTTTTTATATTTATTTTTTCCGTCAAACGACCTAGCCTGATGGGTGACATGAAAAATTGCGACGCTTTTATATATATATATGTATAACTCGTGTACCAACAAACCTTGCGGCTTCTGAATTGTCGTAAAATTTTCGTATATATATACTCTACACAATATATATTCGATTATATCATGTACCACAATAAATTGACTCCTATCTCAACATGTATACAGCCCTCTATTTCAAATAAATCGATGATATAAACATGAATACACGCCCTTTGTCTCTGCTTCATTAATTTGTTTTTCATTATTCATATATTAAAATGAATTTTTTATTTATACACTTTTTATTATTCATTTATGTTTTATATGAAAAAAAATAAATTACACAATTTTTATTTCATGGAAAAACTTAATTTAAATAAAAATTTAAAAATAAAAAAAATAGTCAATCAATTTTGTTGGTATTTTTTCGATAATTTATTGATAAAATACCAACAAAATTGATTGACAATAATATATTTCCTTAATTTTAGCAATATGAAACTTTTTATAATTAAAAAGTATCTATTTTTATTATTATTATCGGTTTTTTTTTTTTTATTATTTTTCATTTGAGAATCAATTTACATCGTGATTTGAATTTGTAAAAAAAATGTAAAAATTATGTTATCAAATGAAAATAAATTGCATAGTATTAAAGATCAAAGTACGAAATAATTGAAAAATACTCTTTAATTATATTGAAGTAGATAATAATAGAAAAATATTCTAAATAATTTGAAAAAGAAATGTGAAAATTTGAATACAATTTATAGAAATTTTCAGCGATTCAAACATTTGAATGTTTGAAAAATTTAACGCTCAATTTTTATTTATTTATTTATTTATCTACAACTGCAGTGTAAAGAAAGCTTTATGATGAAAATAAAAAAATAGTTAATAAATTAAATGATATATAGTGAGGGCAAATTGAATGGCTGACAATTTTCATCAGCGCTTATTAGTTTCTTGGGGTATTTACTGTGTGACTCATTCTTGTTAAAGTTGTACACAATGTACACAATGTGGTAAGAAAATAAGTGTTGTTAAAGGAAAAAGTTTAAGTTGTTATAAATTTTGTGGCTCGTGTTAGGTAGTCAGACGACACGCGTCACAATATAAGTTTTGTGCGGTTATAGATGTGGGCGTTGAGTAAAAAGTAATAAGCCATCTTGGCAAAACAAAAAAGAAAATAACTTTATGATATAGATGCCATCTAAACCAGAACAAACACCAATTTTTTTTTTAACCAACAAAAAAGATTGATCTTTTACAAGTGTAAAAAATAATAATAATAATAACAACGACAAGAAAAAAAATATAAAATAAAAAATTATCCGCATGTTCAACAACGGATGCCTAAAGAATTCAAAACGTTTTTCACTTTATTATTTTTTGTTTTTCAATTTTATATCCCTTAGCAATATTTATTATTATTATTTTTTTTATTCCATCAATACTTTTTCTTTACTGTACAATTTTTCTTCTTGTTTTTCTATGATTTTTTTTCTTTTTATATCGTCTAGAAAGTCAACTGAAAGTTTTAAGCCAACTTTTCCTTCTACACTAATTGACTCAACGTTCACTCACGTTTTAATATCACCTTGAATTTCTTAATGAATTAATGACAAACTCTTCTCCATGAAAATTTTATCTCTTTCTCCCCCTAAAAGTTTCACGCTAATATAATAATTAATATCAGAAATTGAAAAATTCATATATCAATTTTTGGCTGACTATTCGTTGATTAATTCACTGAAAATAATTGGAATTTAAAATTATAAAAACTTTTGACAAATTAATAATTGGAAAATTGATTTATTTATCTACTTAATTGATAATTTATTTATCAAATAAATTATTGATGATGTACTTGATGTATATTTAAGATAATTAAAACTTTTTATAATTTATTTGAAATATTTTAAAAGGAAAATAGCAAATTTATGATGTTTAAATTAAAAATTTATTGTTATCAATTTCAAATACCACTTGCTAAAATTTCATGCATTGTTGACTAAATTTTAGCCTTTCAAAAACACGAGTTACCAAAAAGAGCGTGGCAACTCAACACCCGGTTTTTGGATAGTGCTTTCTCTCTACGTGGTTTGTATATATATCTTCATGCAACATTGGTTGCATAAAATATGAGCCCGCAGGTGCAGTATTTCGCAAATGCACCTGGCATCTCATGATTTTTTTTCATTCTTCTTTTCTACTTTCTATACAGTGTAAATGTGCCCAGAGTACGTGAAAAAAATAAGCATAAAACTAAAAAAAAAAAATCAAAAACGATTTCAAGTTGCTAATGTTACACACTTTAAAAACAACTCAAAAAAATCTTCTTAAAAAATTAAAAGTAAACTTGAAAAGAAATAATTCAACCACTCAAAATAATTACTTCAAAAAGTCCTATATTTTTTCATTTATTTTCTTTAATTCTTTATATAAAAAAAAAAAAACATATTACAAGTTGTAAATTGTATAAAAAGTTTGCGTAAAACATTGAATGCGTGACGTTGTGTAAAAAGTTAACTCTGTTATTTAGTTTTTTAAATACGAAACTCTCAAGTTTTAAGTAGGTCATGTAAGACGAATATCACACGCACGTAACGACAATAATACATTGAATAAGTTAACCCTCAAGAAGTAGAGCTATAAGCTAATAATATCGGCAATCATGATGTTCATATATAAAAGTGCAAAATCACATTCATAGTATAATCTAAACCACACACAGTGAATTATACAAATAATAAACTAGATAAATAAATAAAATACTTATAATAATGATAAAAAAGTTAATTAAGTTTTAACACACGCAAATCCTCATGAGTTTGTTAAATTTATATATAAATTTTAGCGTTTAAAACACATTACGTGAATATCCAGATTAGATATAAACTCTAATGCTAAAATAGCTTGATATTCAACTTAATTTAATCTCACCAGTACAGTAAATTTTCAAATTGTATATAAACACTTGAAAAGAAAATTTTATTATGGACATTTGTATAAAAGCTTGTCAAGTGAAATATATAATTATTATTGTTATTAAAGGCAAAAAGCCGATGAGTTAGAAAAAGACCGAACACTGTGAAAGGCAAAAGAGAGAATCAAATTGCAGGAGAATATAATATTCAAGCTTTCGTTGGACTAAAATAGAAAAATAAAAACAAGACGGTGCAACATATAAGGCATTTAAATTATGCAAAAATAGAAAAAAAAAATATCCAACTCAATACATATGTAAAACAATAAAGAAGAAGAGAAATGCGAAGATTCTCCGCAGGCGGTTCAATTAGTGTTGAGCTAGTACGAAACTAGCTATGCGAAGCATTGAAGGGCCTCAACAATACTCTCCATTTTGGTATTGTGTGCTTGCACTCAACTCATATATAAAGAAGGAGAGAGAATGTATATATGCCGACAAAGTTGTAATATGTACGAAAGTCAGCAGGGTGGTATAGAAACGACAACCAACGATGTTGATGTTAACAACAATAACAACAACAGCAACAAGGAGCTTTTGCAGAGTATAATTTAGGCTGAAAGCTCAAAAGAGAGAGAGAGGGGGTGAATTAAAAAGAAATGTGTTTAAGTGAGCGTCATCTAGTGACACCCTTTGCAAACCTCATGCGCCATCTACCGCAAACGAAAATGCGCTCAATGGCTAATATGGTTTGTGACGCGAGAATTATCCCTTTGTCTTGGTTAGCCATGGCACTAGGCAGTCTTCTTTTATCTTTCTATCTACTATATTTAACTATTCACACAACATTATAATATGCATACACAATTATATTGCAATATTAAATATTATATGGATCATAATATGTACAAAGTTCTCTACAGATATGGTGTCTGCAAAATTTTACTCTTTGCCTCATGGCAGGTCACTCGAAAGCACGAAGCACATAAAAAATACGAATAAAGGTTCGTTAAAAAGCTCAAAATACACACTTTTTGTCTCATCTTTTTAGAAGCTTTTTTTTCTTATTTTATTTTGTTTTTAATTTAACAAAAATATTATATAATAAAAGTGAAAACTTTATTTCTTGTATATAAAAAATTTTGTACATCAGATTTACCTTTTTTTTTATTTTTTTTTTTTTTTTTGTGAAATACGAATTTGATGCAAATGTCATATGAAAATTTTCAAACTTTAATATGTACTTTTCAAGTATTGTGGTGAATTTAGTTTAAATCTGGGTCAAATTTTGAGATAAATTGAAAAACTATAGATAAAAAAATTGAAAATTCAATTGGGATTATTTCTAGTAGTATTTTAAATGACTTTCAAATCATCGATTTTAAAAGTGCTGAAATAAAAAATTGATAATATTTCGTGACCTCCTGGTTTTGTCAGTATACATCTATATTTTATTTTTTATTTTTTATTTTTTATTTTTAGTTCTTCATGTGTGTTTGATTATTATTATTTCATATGGATTTATTATTTTTACACAACGAGATCCCTTATCCTTGGGTAAAATTTTTTTATTGCTTTTTTTTTTATTTCAACTTTTTCACTGACAAAGAAATTTGACATTCGGATTATTTATAGAATAGCCAGAATATTTTATGAAATCGAGTGGGTTGGCAAAGAATTATATTATAGCAAAAGAAAAATGATAAAGTTGAGAAGAAGAAAAAAAACCCAACAAAAAAAAAAGGACTCGCGGGCAAAATGTGGACAGGTTCACGGCTAACATTAAGCAAAGAAGTGGGATTAACAGAAACTTTTTTGCAAACCCTCCTCATCATTTGAGGAGAGGAATTTGTATCATCAAAGCTATAAATACAGATACAGCTATAAACTTTGCATCTTTCAGTTGGAAAAAAGTTTTACTTTCGCCGTTTTGACCCTGCAGAAAAGAAGAAAAATAAAAAAAAAAAAACAAACAAACCACTTGGCTCAACATATCAATTCTATTTCATTTCTGATTTTTCTTTTTTAACTCTTCTTTTACTTTTTTTATATTTTAGTTCATCTCCATTGACAATCGTATTATTCTTAACTCTTAACTTTTTTTTCTTTTGAACTTTAAAGTTATGGAGAAACAAAAGACACTTAAAATGGTGTTTGAAATATTTTATCGTCCACTTATTGAGGATAACATGGACAATTTTAGACAAATTTTGTATTGAAATATCAACGCATGTTTGCCGGCCTGCTTTTCGGTAAACACACAACCCTCAAACTAGTTGATTAGCCATTCTTTCCTATTGATTTCCAATGAAATTACAGCTTAATAATTTTTCATACCATTCACATGACTCATCATTTAACTGATGATAATGAAAAATATAAATTATTTTGAATAGTGACTCGTTATTTGATACCAGGTAATAAAATACAGACAATTTATTCGACGTAGTATATTCATTAAGCGTGTATAGAGTATATGACGAAAGTAATTTGACAAATTCAAATGGCAATTGCCATTCAATTTGTATGCAGTAATTTAAATTTTGTTTGAAATTTTCAAAGTATAGACAAACACAAAGATATTAAAAATATTTTTGAATCATTAAATTCAACATTGTCATAATACAGAATAAATTCATCTTCATTTTAATTATTTTCATACAGATTATATGCTTTTTATGATTAGCATATAGAAATAGATAAGACATTAATAACTTTACATTTGCCAAATTGAATTTTAGTGGATATATGTACAAAATTCGTATGTAATTTGAACAAATATATTTAAAAATTTATAGAGCTTTTATGAGCTTTTCTAAATTCTACGATTGACAATTTTACTGATGCAAAATGAACTCTATTTAAATGAACATCTCAAATATATATATTTGCAGCTTTATTTGCTTTCATTAATTTTTTATGACGACTGAATCTGTATTGAGCATTAATCATTTATTGCAATCGTTGGAATTAACATGTCAAAAATTTCTACAACGTCAATTGTGAGCTTTTAATATCAATAAAATGCTTCTATAACTTTTTATTGAACAATAATTTACATTTATTGTCAATCAATAAATTTATTTTTATTTTTAAAATACTTTTTTGTTGATGTAAATCCGTAAAAACAATGAAAACCATTACAAATAAAATTCAAACGTTAATAAAAATCCATGTAACTTGATTTTTTAAATGAAAAAATATTTAGATTTTTTATTTTTTTAAATGAAAAAAAAAATGAACATTAAAATATTTATTTTAAATTTCATCATAATATTTTCATTCAAAAAATATTCAAGTATACTTTATAAATATATGAAAAAAAAAAAAATACTATTTATATAAAATTTAAAAAAAAAAGCAGCTATTTTAAAACGTTGAAAAAATATGCATAGAATTACTTATAAATATAGAGAAAAATTTTTCATTTACAATTTGCATGATATATATTATTTTTCCATAAAAGATGAAAGAAAAATAGTAAAAAAAATAATGAAATAAATAAAACTATCTATATTAATGATTGAAAATTTAAAAAAATCAGTAAAATCTCGTACCAGGTACATTAGTAAGACAAGTATGACAGTAAAGTTTATTAGCATCAGTATAGCAGAGACGTCGTCGTCTCCTATTTCTCATGAATTCACAAGGCATACAAAATTTCTATCGCTATATATCTATAATGTAATTTCGAGGGAGAAAATAGTTGTACAGTTTTGCAAATAAAAAAAAAAAAATAATAAAAATATAGTCTGGTCATGAGAAACACAGCAAGAGTTTGAAGGATACATGAAGTGAGGTTTTGTATATAATGTCACGCAAATATACATATACAACACGCGAACCCATTTCAATGGTAATAAGTTGAGACGACCAATCATTGAGTACACTGAATATGTATGCATTGAAGATAACTACAAAATACAAATTCAAATATTCCATATATTTACAAACACATATACAAACTGTAGCTCTGGCAATCAATTAGTAACACGAATCCAAAACCATTTTGTCTCTTCTACGAATCATCAATCCACACAAATACATTCACATAAAATTTATATTTTAAAACCTAGATTTCATGGAAAATCAAATTTGATGGTAGTAATGTCATAATCATACATAAAAGTTATTGAGATCGGTGTGTTTGTGTGTTAGAAGTTTGTGGATATGTATTTATCAAAATTTAAGGATATAGAAATCAGCCTGGCCTATGTATATGTGTCTTTCATCAAACACCATATAATAGAAAGATGTTGCATTTAAGCTCCACAGGGACAGAATTATGTATAGCCATGTGAACAATGTGGTTGCATTATATAAACAAGCCATTATCGTCTCGTTTTGATGACATTGGGCTACTATGTCTACTCCAGATTTAGACCTGTTAAGCTCCATTTTACTTGACATATTTCACTCAATTTTTATGATTTACTATAAATTTTAGGATATAAAACTCGAGATAAATATTTAATTTTCATTTTATATTTGATATTTCAAATGTAATTTTCCAGATAGAAAATAATGTCAATTTGATGTCTAAAGTCTAAAACTGACTTCAAATTCACATTATTTTCTGTACCTGGGTTAACTTGACATATTTTAGACAAGAAAATTTATAATTTAAAATTTAATATTGTTTATGATTATTTTCTTTTTATATATTTTATATATAATATAAAAAAAGTAGATGGTAAATTGGCAAAGAGTCGAAACCCATTGATATATATTCACATGGATATATGAGAGTGTCACTCGAGATTCTACACCGATGGATAAATAGGATGGACCTTGTATTTTCTCATTTCTCTCATCTCAATATTCTCATTTCTCTTATGACTATCAATCTATAGACAATTCACAAACTGCTTCTGTACTATATACATCCATGTTATTATTATCATTGCAAATATGCATATATCTATGCGTACGCGCACTTTGAGAATTCGATCGAGCGAATAGCCATGTAATTTGCGTTTTATGCCTGAACGCCTATTCAAGCACAACGAGAGAGACACGTCCGATGAGGTGTAAGCTTTATGATAGGCTACTTTAACTATATATATATATATAGCAAAATTCATATAGACGAAGAGAATAAGCGAGAGAAAGAAGCCACCAGAAAATTTATAATAAAAAATTTTTTTCTCATTATCAACATGCCGTAATTTTTATGGCATTACATGCCGATATTCATTGATAAACGAGAAGATAAAAATTAAGATATGTGTGGTATTTGAGGTATGGGTTGAATGAAAAATTGAAAAATAATGAAAAGATTAAATATTGAAATTAGAAAAAACAATTATTTTCAGATTGAATTTAGTTTACGGAAAAAAAATAGGCTAATTTGATGATGAGAGTCAAGTGAATCGAGAGTATTGACCTTCGGGCGTCGATTTAAACGTCGAAATAAAGTCCCATGGGCTAATCGAGTCCAGCGGGTGTGGCAACCCCTTCGACTTTTATACATTTTATTTGAAAATTTACACATACATAGACTCAAAATTAATATGTGTGTTTCAACATATTCCATTCATTTTTATCTACCCCTTTTTTTACCGTTATTTCTCTTATTCCCAAAGGACATGGTAGCCAGCAATGCTCCAATGAATTTTTCACTCAATGTAAAAATGAAAAAACAAAATTAACAAAACCATCAATCAATGAAAAAATTGGGGTGAAAAAAAAATTTAATTAATTTAGTATCTATAAAGGTAAAAAACGAGTCTAAAAAATTAAATGATTTTTTTTATTTTTTTTTAAATGGAAACACTCAGGACAATTGTGCATTGAATAGAGTCAAGAATTTCTGATAAAATTACCTTTCACTTGAGCCATAATCACCGAGCCATTTTGATAATTTAACAGAATAAAGAAATCACAAGAAAATACTTTTTTTTTTTCTTCTAAAATAAAATGTTCATTTTTTTTTTAAATAAAAAATAAAAACGCTGAAGCCAAGAAAAGAATAATGTAAAAGACAAAAAAAAAAAGGAAAAACGTCATCTGTGTGGACTAAAAAAAAGTAAGGGAGAAAGAAGAAAGAAATAAATGTAAAAAAAAAAAAAAAAAGAATAAGTACATCCGATCGTCGATCGGACGATAGCAATCGCCGAGTCTCTATTTTTCTCGTTGACCCAAGTCAATTGTTCCTTACAGTAACCGCAAAATCAGAGGGCTCAAAAAGATTGAGTATAAAAAAAAGAAGGAAAATACTATAAAGAAACATTAACCGAGAAATAAAATATAAAAAAAATAAATACAACATCTGTAAAATAAGAAGGTAAATGAGCATAAATACCGAGAGGGTAGATTGTATTTAAGGGTGAAGATTAGTGTATGTTACTTTGGCAGTTCACTTGAGTGTATATATTTTTGGGATTTCTATAACGAGCTACGTTAAAACCATAAACGTAATCAAGATCTTTTAATTATTATTATTTTTTTTTTTTGTTGCTGTGTCTTAAAGCCCCAACTCAACAAAATGTAGGTAGCACTTCTGTACTTTGGGGTGAACTTAACGTTACCCATGGGACAAATTGATGATAGTCTCTAGTTTGCTTTTCGACTGAGCCACATTGAGCATAGGCGTGTTATTGAGTCTGTGAAAATGGAAGAAAAAAAAATCAACAGAAAAAGAACAACAGAATTTTTTGTGAGCGAAGAGATACAGAAAGAAAAAAAATGCAAACAAATAAAAATATACAGAGGAAAATGGAATGAAAGAAGAGAGAGAAGTTGGCTATATGAAATAGAAATGAAAAAAATTTATGCATACAAACAAGAGTGTCACGGGAAATAAGGGTAGTTTTTTTTTTTTTTTTTTTGAAATACTGAGAAAATAAATACCTTGATAAGGTATGTTTGGGTGATGTTGATATAGCTGTAGTTTACAGCTGGATGACTTGGATTATATTCACGTTTGAACTATAAGAGACTCACATTTAGGTGCAATGTACATCCTGTGTTTTCTTGCGATACACTTGGTTGTTTGTTTGGTGCTTTGCTTACTTGTTTTCTCATTTGCTTGAATGAGAGAAAAGATGTAGAGAAAGAGAGAATTATTTAATGCTCATTTGACATTAAGACATGAAGATTGACGTTGAACTTTGTGGTGATTATGATGCCACACGCTACGGTGATATCACCAGGTTTCACTCTGTCTAATCAATGATATTTTTCATTTTTTTTTAACTCAATAATAAGTTAGCTATTTTATAAATCAATTAATGGATATTTTTCAACATTTAAAAAGGTTTTTATATGAAAAAAAAAAACTTATAAAAAGTATAAAAGATATATTAAGTAGTAAAACTGGTTGAAAAAATTCAAGTAAAGTTTAAAAATTGAGTTTCATCAGTTGGTAACGATTATCGTTTATTTTTATTTATTATCAAAAAAATATGCATAGTTTGCGTAAAATCATAAACCAAAGTTGCAAAAAAAAGGAAAAAATTGAAATAAGAAAAATGAAATTTTTAAAGCATACAAGTATAAGATAAAAGAGGAAAAATCCTAATGGAAATAAAAAAAATAGGATGAATAAAGTTGTGTCAAGCATTTGACTTGCGGAGAAAAATATATGAGGTCGAAAGGACACAAGTGACGAATAGAAAAAAGATATATAAAATGAGATGAGATGAGAAAAATAGATGGTTGGTTGAATGAAACTGACAAAGGTGACGTGCATCGAATAAAGGTTAAAGACGATAAAGCAAAGAGGAAGACTATATAAGAAAAAAAAAGCAAAAAATGAGTAAGAAAAATAAAGAATAAAAAAAAAAGTAAAATTGCAAATGATTCAGCTGTAAACGTTGATAGGGGCTGCACTCGGCTCGTTAGAGTTCCTAATGAGGCACCCCAGTATTTCCCTCAATCCCTCTGCCCCAAAGCTCTCTATTCTCCAATCTCCATACTTTTTTATTTTTTTTTTTCTCATCTCGTATTTAACAGAGGGTTTGTTCTGCAGTCCTACCAATGCAGTTACCAAAATGTCTAGACCTCAATCGAGAGACGCACATATACACCCACGTTTACTAATTAAAAGATGTAATTCAGAAATTGAATTATTTATTTATATATTCAAAAATTACCAAGTATAAAAAAAATCAACAAAACAGTGTAACAAAAAAATATGTTTAAAATATGATTTTGCAAAAGCCACTAGTGCAATATTGGC
>JAPYYR010000730.1:0-25670 GCA_030523065.1 Aphidius colemani
CGTAACATGACATTTTTCATTGATGTACATAAGGCTTGTAAATATCTTGTTGTTACTTTGGCGTCAGTGCAGTGCCCTACTGTGCAGTGTTTTACTGAGTAGGAATTTACTGCATAACGGTTTTTTTTTTCAAAGGGATTCGTTACGACAAGAAAAAAAAAAAAAAAAAATTGTTTAAAATTTTCATAGTCTTGCGATACTGACGAGACTTTCAGTCGATACTCTCGGTCTCGGTCTCGGGTCTCGGTCTCGGGTCTCGGTCTCGGGTCTCGGTACCGAATAAAGGCCTAGTAAATTTTTATAGAAATCAAAAAGTTTTCGGTCTTTTAATACTGAGCAAGTTGAATCACAGCTCTAAAATATTACACTCGTTTTACTTGTGTCAATTGTTAATATATTAACTGTTTGACCTTGTGGATTTATAATAAAAGTCTCCGAAAACTTTTTTCGCTTTTTGATTTCCATTGTCATTTCTTGTTGTTTGTTGTCCTCATGCCTACTTTTTACTGATATAGCATTCATTTGTTTTGTTTTTTCTGATTCATACCGGAAATCGTATGATATATTATGAAAATATGCTTCAGAAGATGAGGTATGCTTCGAGTCTTCACATAAATTCTTAATGTCAGAAACATTAACCATATTTTTTTAACGTGAATCTGCAATTTTTATCATTCTTTGAAAAGTTTTAAATTGAGCGGTATAATAATTTATCGTCGCTTGCATACACTACCTGACAATTTTTTCAGCTCTGAGTCTCGCTTTTGTTTCGTTTTTAAGATCGTCGATAGACTCAACCGAAATTTCATATATAAGATTTTGAATATATATTTCTAATGAAGATTCAGATGGAACACATGTATTATCGTCTTTTGGTAGCTCACTTTTCAAGATTTGGGACTGTTTTGATACGTTTTTTTTTTTTTACTTCAAATGCCCGCTGTTTAAGCATTATTGTCTAAGCCTGTTTGTTTTAAATATGTTGCCTGTTCTTCTTCTACTATCTTTTCCAGTGGAAGTGAAAGCGGTAAATCACTATGCTTAGTCATTAGAAAAGGAGTAATTATCTGTGTTTCGAACATATTGAGCAAATGCTTTCTCAAATTGTCATACTCATATTCAATAGTTTTAGGTTTATGACGAAATAATAAAGAAACTCCAAATGCAATAGCCAGCACACCACAATCATCAGCATTTTGTTGTTGATAAACTCATGAAAACTGCACATTGTTCTGTTGAACTAAATAAAATGAAAATAAACGTTGTAAATGTATTTTATGATTGTTATGAAGTATATGATTCTTTAATAAATCATAAAGATGAATACTTTTACTATCGTAATAACTGCAAATCCAGTGATCAGTCATTAGGCTAGAAGCGTCTCTGCTATGAAGGATTTGAATATGTTTTCAGTTTTTGGAACGGCTTGAAGTTTGTCTAAGTTTTGGATGTATAAAGTATCTTGCGGTGCATAATCAGAACAACCAGATAGAAACTTTCCAGAGAACAGCATGCCGTCTTCGTTTAATCTTCGATTCCCTCCAATTCTGTTTTTAGATTCTTCTGAAATACTTGGAATCTGTATAACCTAACGTTTATGAATGCGCTTTTGGCCACAATTATATCCTTTCGTATTCAACAAGACGTCACCATTAGTCGGGCATTTTCTGTTAGGAGTTTGGACATTTGGCAGAAAAGTAGGTATTTTGATATTTTTTTTCTCAAAAGTATGCTCGTCATTTTTCAGCCTATTAAACTACGAATATTTGTTTGAGGAAAAGGTAAGATATCGCATAGTTCAAACATTGATAATGAATAGGCACACATGTCTTGAACTTTTTATGGCCTATATATAGTCATTTCGAAGTTTCCGCCTAATGCAAGATTTACTGCATCTGCAATAAGATATCCCAATCAGAACCGTTAATTTGTTGCTGTACTCTGTGAAATTCTACAGTTTCTTCATCAAATGCATCGCCATATAACATTATTTATAATTTAAAAATAATAATAATAATAATAATAATAATAAATAAAAATAAACGAGCAATGTAAAAGTTAAAATCATTCATATATATATGGTAAAATTCATGTATCCCATGACTCTGCCAAGTAGTTCTCTCAAACATCTTTCTGAAATAAAAAAAATACAATTAAGAACAAGTAAAAACAAAGAAAGATTTCAATATTATAAAATAAGAAATGTAATAAAAATTAACTCAAAGTTTTATAATTATAAACATAAATAGTATTAAGCGTCAATTCTGTAATAAGTATATAGTACTGTTGAATTAAAATAAATAAATGAATAAATAAAATAATTTGATCATTTAAGTTTGAATTGTTTAAAGAATCATAAATATGAATCAATTCACCACCATAGTAACTACATATCCAATGACCACCAGCCATTTTATATGCGTTCTTATCGAAAATGTCGAAAGCTGCTGTACGTACAATTCAAATATGTATTTTATTAGCCGGTATTCGTACTACGAGATCAGCATGTTAGAAAACATAACAGCGTACCAACTCATAATTTAATTTTTCATGCACTAAATCGGCGAAAAAGTTAATTTTGTTCATCTCTTAGCGATGAATTAGAACTTAAAATGATTCTACGATCATGTTCGAATTGATCAAATTCAGATATTTTTTTTTCTAGTTAAGAAAATTATATGTAATTAGGAAGAATAACGACTGAAAAGTTTTAAAAGATATTTTATTTTATAAAATTGAGACGTTTTAAAATATACTTTTGTCAGGGAAATAAATCCTTCTAAAAAGAGAAACAACTCCAGACAAGGTTAATAATACTTTCTTAATAGAAAAAAAATCCTGAAATACAAAAAAAAAATATACCTGTAACTTAATGAAAAAAACCTGGAAAATAATATAAAGAAAGGATAAAGGGATCATCGACAAAACGAATAGGTAAGGTAAACATTAAATAAGGAATAATTTATTTAAACTTTTTTATTAGCAATCAAATACAATAGAATAATAACACACACAAATGTCAAATTTTGTTTCACTAGTGACAAAATCCAATATGGGAATGGCGACAAGCAAAAGGTCTGATTGACATAAGTCAGGGTCAAAAAGTATATCATACCGATCTATTATACATAAGGATCATACGCATCTTATACATTTTGGATTCTATTTGATGATTACTCATTTGTACATTCCAAATATATATTTTTAACATCTTTCAGAGGTGTACTCTTTTTTTAAAAAATTGAATAAATATTTGAAATCGATTTTCCTGATTACGAATTGACACACATAAACGGGCTGGACTGGGCAATTTGAAAAAAATTTAAGCGTATGCGCCATAGAATTTTTCGTTAGAATTTAGTGACATATAGTGACATTGAGTTTAATTTCAATTAAATATTTACAATTAATTATACAGCTTGATTAAAATGGGTGCAGTCCTTCAATAAAATTTTTTCTTCGCTTTGCAATTTCACCATGTAATACTGACTAAAATTCTATAGGAAAAAGAGCTGCTTTTGTAGTGACAGTACTGGCACATGACATTATTTTTTTTTGGTTTTAATTATTGGAAGAATAACCGGAATGACAGTTCGATGTTTATATTTAACTGAAATAAATAGAGAGTTGACTTGTCGTACTTGCGTGTTCTTGTCACATAGGTCGTACTAGGAATCAGCCTGGAATATTGCATAGAGAAATTTATCAGTTTTGTCATAGTTTTTGTTTCTAACTATTTGTCGGTATTACAAGGCGAAATTGCAAAGCGAGAAAAAACTTACTATTAGAAGAATACACCCAATCATTTTTTTTTTCGACTTGTCTGCTGACTGTTTATAAACCAATTTTATTGTTTTTTACCCTATAATATTGACGAATGGCTGAAAACAGAAACAACGACAAAATCGATAAAAACCTCCATGTAATTCCCCAGGCTTTACAATAATATTTGGCACACACACAATGTGACAATAAATAACAATAATTTTGTTTCATTTAAATTGATATAAACATACAACAGTTATTATAACAGTTATAAATAATTTTATGTATCATAGCTGCCACTCCAAACAACATCTTCTTTCTATAAAATTTTTAAATAATATATAATAAAGATATATCGGAACCGAGTGAACAAATCAATTACAGTAAAAATAATATAATTATAAATAATAAAAATGAAAGGCGCTATGGCTATATACAGACTGACTCTTCCAAAAAAAGAGAAGAAAGTTACCTTACTGATCCGAATTATTTTGAGCGTTGTCTCTTCTATTCCGCGTTTGACCATCATGACGTCAAGTCCTGTACAAACATCG
This sequence comes from Aphidius colemani, assembly GCA_030523065.1. NCBI lineage: Eukaryota > Metazoa > Arthropoda > Insecta > Hymenoptera > Braconidae > Aphidius > Aphidius colemani. Next base: position 4,320 of record JAPYYR010000730.1, read on the forward strand.
GCATCCATGAGCTTATCAAACCACGCCATTTTATAAGAGCATTAGTTGCAAAACGTAGTTCATTGAGTTTATGAAAAATTTATTTAATTTTATAAAAAAAGCATGGCCATTAACAAACCAGAAAGTAAAACTTTTATGAATTATTTTTTAATTATTATTCATATTTATATCTATGTTTAGATTCATATTTATATTCATATTTGGATTTTATCAGTAGACCCGGTAGGGTCTCCGCTCGATTTTTCCGCAGCGCGAGAGTTACCGGGTAATAATATAAATAGGTCGCCTGTTTCTGACGTCATGAAATATTCATTATTCAATAACTTTTTAATATTTCATTTTAGTAGAAAAGTAAAAATAGTTCCACTACCAATATCGGAGATTACCTATACAATGAGCCTATTTGCTTATTTTTCCGAAAAGTATTAATTAAAATATAAAAATCAGAAAAAGCGAAGTGCTAAAAAGTATCAAAAATAAATATTTTCGAGCTTGCTGACTTCATTTGTAACGCAGATACTCGCCACATTGACAGCGCCATTTCTCTTTACTTTCTTTTATTCCAAACCAATCCATACAAAAAACACATATACATGCAACGCACATATGATACAGCTCATAGGGTGGGGACATATTTGAGCGCGTGAGTGTCACGTGACGAATGCATACACCATTTGAATAAGACAGAGAAATTATTTTTAATGGGTCAAATTTTTGTGATGGAGTCAATAGAAATTGATGCGATGATCATTATTTGAACGAACAAAAGAAGTAAAATACAACCAAAATAAAAAAAATTACATTTTTTGTATACAAAAGTGGCTCATTTTTTTACATATTAATAGACAAAATGAGTAAAATAAAAATTGTAAAGAAAAAAATTAGAACGTTTATTTACAATAGTGTGTAAATTCAATTTTGAAGTAATCGCCCCATTTTTTTCTTCACACTTTTTATTTTACACATTTTTTTTATTAAAATGTAAAAAAACGAGCCACTTTTGTATGCAAAAAATGTAATTTTTGTATTTCGGTTTTATTTATTTTATATTTACATTTCGAAGGGTTCATTCAATGTTCAGCTATTTGACCGTCAGCGTTAACGGAAAAGGCGAAGCCAAGGCTCGTCGCCACCAAACGATTGTCATCAGTCGTGCTGAAGTCCGAGCTCAGCTTCACCTTCTGATTTAATATATTGATTTAATTTACGAACAATAATAAGTGATGATTCACCAAGTTTATTATCTTTGAATATAATTTTTATACAATTAAATACTTTTTCAAAAACTGATGGACATCTGCTTGTCCTTTTTCTTTGTAACAGTTTTGAATCATCAATTAAAATAAATATATTTTACCATTTATACATAGTTAAAGAGTAAAATTGGATAGATATTTACCCAAAATTGATGGGAGTACGTATTCCATTAAATTCATCACGTTTACGAACATTTTGGAACCTTCTTGGTAATTCTTGAATTTTTTCTGATCTTGACTGATGAAATTTCACTGTAAAATCGTAATAAAATTAGTTTATTTTTCTTTATTTTCAATTACAAAAAGTAACAGTCGGATTTTTATTTTTAAGTTAACAATATTTATTTATTTATTTATTTATTTATATATTATATAGTCTTTATTTTTTCTTTTTGACGTTCAACGTGATAGAGTCAACGTATTCTGGAGGTTATGTATGATTCCAAAAAGAAAAAATGAAATTCTGCAGTGCAGCCAGTATAGCAACACAAAAAAAGAGAGACGTTTAGGAAAGAGAAGAAGAATAATTGTAAAGTTTTACCAACTCAACGAAAGAAATGTAGTAGGTTTTAGAAAAACGCAAAGACCGTAATATCAAGTTATGCTTCGAATATATATTACCGCAACGAAAAAATCTGATTTTTTTTAAAGAAAAAGCTAGATATCGATTGATCGGATCATTATCAAACCTCAACATCCTGATTCAACTTTATCATATTTAAATTGAATTTCTAATAGATTAGGGATTGAATCTTATCAACACACATACATTTCGTTCTAATACTTGACTCAAGGCACGACCGTGCCTCTTGATAAATGTATCAATGGCTGAAAATATAAAATTTTTGTGTGATTGGAGTCGTGTAAGTTTTATGAAAGACAAATATCTTACACAATGTTATACGAAATGTGGGAAATGTTTGAATTTCCCGGAGTAGAATAAATAATCGTTACGATGATTTTAAAAAATGGATGAATTGTAATCGAGTATTTTATAGTACACAGTGTTATGCAGATATTCACAACCAGTCTCATATTCAAAAAATTATTCAATTTGTAATCGAATAAAAAAATGTGGTAATTTTAGTGAATTGATAACTTTTTTCGTTTTTCTTAATTCATTTTGTATATCTGTTATGTTTTTATTCATCCTTTAAATAATCAAATAAATACTGAAAAAAATTTGCACTATATCTTATAAATGAATAAATGAATAAATCGAAAATATTGAAATGCTCACTCTTGTACGTATACTCATTCCATAAGCTTTGAACACTCTTAAATATCTATTTAACACTTGCTGCACGTATTACAAACATTTGAACTCGTCTGAACTTGTCATAAATTGTTTCAATCAGTTATGATAGAGGTTAGAAATTTTCAACGACTAGGTTATGGAGATCAAAAATCATTAAAAACAATTATTTTTGATTTTACACACCCCACTTATTGAATATAGAAATTCTTCAATGTTGATAATCTAGAAATGTACATTTCTCTCATAAATTAAAATAAAAAACCTACAATGTTAAAATACGTAATTGAAAATTGAAGCTGGGAAACAGATTGCTTTTTTTCTTAGCTTCATCTTAAGTGATATATAATAGACCCCCGATTTATGCTGATGTGAACAATAGACTTTTTACCGTAAGGAACAATGGGGCATAGCAGGGAAGTAAGCTAGATGATCCAGTAAAATAAGGCCTGAAAAGACATTTTTAAAAAATTTCATGCTCATTTCACGAAAAGGGTGTTTTTTTATGTTTTTGAGCTCGCTGAATCACGTAGTAGGGTTAAGAAAAATTGTAGAATCTTCGGGGGATTTCAAAGTTATTACGAATTGACATCCCAAGAAAATAACTTGAAATTCACGTGAAATAAAATGAAAAAACAATGTTTTTTTCTTCGAGTTGGCTATAGGGTCCGGTAAAACTTGACATCAACCCTAGTGGAAATTCAGTTCAAGATTTGATCAGGCAACTTGATCAAGAATTGATCAAAACGTAACGCAAAAATGGATCAAGACTCGATCAAGCTACCTGGTCAAGATTTGATCAAGATACCAGGTCAAGAATCGATCAAAACTTAACGCAAAAATGGATCAAGACTTGATCAACTTAATGTTTTTTTTCTTCAATTAACTTCACTTTTTTCATTAATTACCTGTTTATTTATTGCTATTGAGAAGAGAGGGTGGGGGGGGGGTAAGGGAGATGATGGGATTCATACTTTTACAATTAAATAGGTTAAGTGCACGCAAGTCGCTGGTCTCGAACCCGCGGATGATGAGGTCTCAATTTCTAACCGTACGCCTTAGACCGCTCGGCCACCGGGCCTTCGATGGAGAAAAAGATTTTTTCATCTTTATATTGTACGTTTAGTCAAAATGCACTTTCTGATCAAGGTTTGACCAGGTTTACTTGATCAAGATGTGGTCAAGTATCTTGATCAAATCTTGATCAGGATTCGTTCAGGCTTCCTGAAATAAGGTAACTTGAACAATACTTGATCAGGATCGGATATCGAATCCGTCAAGCCTGACCAGATTTCCACTCGGGAAGCGAAAATAACTTTTTTTTATTCTCAATGCAAACCTGGCGTGACTTCGTCATTGGTTGGTGGAATAATCGTTTTATTCGAGATAAATGAACCAATTGGCAGGTTCTACAATTTTCGTGATAATTCAAATTAATTTAGATTATGCTTGGCTGGCTATGACGACTGTAACTTGTATTACCACGATGTTCAACGTTTATTTTATTATTTTGATAATTTGTCGAATCCATTATTTCATTTCTTTTATTGACGAAAATTTATTTGTTGTGATAGCTGAATGATAGGTTTGTTGTACAATATAAACGACATTTCTGACTATGTGGTCGACACTGATTTCAATATTTCATTACAAACTTTGAATGAATTTAGTTCATAGAAAATATTTACCAATTCGTTATTTCACGACAGCGTTGTGAATATTGTAGTTTTTTTTTTTGTAAAAAGGTCGACGAAAAATAAAGGATAATCGACAACTATGAACTTGTTGTTCTTTTTTTTTTCCTAAAAACTTTTTTTTTTTTTGTTAACCTAGCGCGGGATTTGAACCTGAGACGTGAAATATCTGAATTAATGTTGAAATTTCAAAATATAAAGTTGGATACGTACAATGCTATTTACCAAGATTACAAGCAACAATTAAACAATCTCCAACATTAATAAACTAAAAGCCCTGTTAATCATTGTAATTCAAGTAATATAACACATCCTTCAATATTTGGTATTTCGATTTTAACTCTTCAGACTTCTTTCTTAATCTTTAGAATCCGAATTTTTTTCAGAAATATTACTTTTGATCCTATATTTCTTACCCTCAATAAACCTAAACACATACTTACACTGTGATACAGAATCAAACACATTCTTGCCAACCCCATTTGTAGACAAATACCCAGGGAATGTAGACCCGTAGAACCTTCTCCTTCCTCACAGCCACCCAAGCCTGACGCAAAGGCTGTCCTTTTCTTCTCGATTGGCACTGTCAGAACGTAGAGGCTCATTCAACCTTCGCCTGCCCAGTCGCTCATCTCCCCAGGCTGAGACTTTGCATTCGACACTCGTTTCAGTTGGGGCTGAACTGCCATACGATGCTATCCACGGTTTACTTACGATTTATAATTGCATACATGTAAACTGCATTGATTGGTGTTGGCAAACTGGTGTGAACGCACTTGAAATCTACAATATTCTTAGTGTTCTATGATAATACTTGTATAGAGTAAAATTTGACATGATTTTAATAACAATTTAATGTGTCAATAAACGAAATATCCAAGATCTAGTTTGTGTACGATACTATGCTGGAAGTGTAAAAAAAAGACAATGTGGCTCAAAGTATTCTTCAATCCTTGATGAGATTTTTGAGGGGTAGGAATTTTTCGTAATGTGCATACAAATAGCGATCTCACTGACGTAATAATAATAATTGAAATAATAAAAATAATTTAATGTCATAGTTTATTATTATTGTTATTTTGTGGTTGTTGTTGTTGTTGTTGTTGTTGTTGTTGTTGTTGTTGTTGTTGTTGTTGTTGTTGTTTTTGTTGTTGTTTCTTTTCATTGACGTTTTATATAATATATAAAAAATTACGAACTATTCTCGAGGTGTTTTTCGATCAAAGATTTAGACGGAGGTCTCGAGTTCATTATCATTTATGAATATTGATATTGTAATAATTTGAATCGTCTGAATTCTCATTATGTTTTCATCTAACAAAACAGAGAAAATTTTGAACCGACGAACGTTCACTAATTCACGCAATGAAGTTTTCACGAATAGTTAGAGGATGTGTTATCGCATGCATTGATAAATTCTTCTGCATTCTGACGAGGGCCTTGACCAGGCAAAGTAGAGTGACACTGTGACTACAATGTGTAGTTGATTACAGGATTGACTAAATCACAAAACTTAACGAGAACTCTTTATTTTGTAGCTAACTACAAACTTCTTTAAAGGGAAAAAAATGCAATTTTGTGATTACAACGGCTTCGAATGACTACGTTTATCCGGAGTCATTAGGTTTTCATTTAACTAGAATAACTGTTTTATTTTGATGTGTAGAGATTTATTCCAGGGGTTGCAAGGCGCTTTTCACGTCACAGTCAACTCTGAGACTCAGCTACAGTGAAAAGCGCCTGCGCTCCAACATGGTATATGTGACTGATTGTGTGAGCTTACTTAATTATTGATGATTATTATGGTATTAGTTTTTTATTATTGATTCTATTCGTCATTTGCTATTTATTTATTCGTGAAGCTAATCATTCACCTATTCTTTAGGGAGTTTAATTTTTATAAATACGTCTGTTTCATCTTTTATAATATATATTGCTTACAAAGTCAATGCAGAAAACAGTTGTTGGTGTAAGTGTAATTTAAATACTTCGTTAAGCAGTGTAGTCCTACCTTCCTGTATTTCATTTTTGTAAATTTTATAATTAATTATTCAATAATTGACCGATCAACGTTTGAAAATTATTCGTGCATTCAATAAAACTCAGTTCCGAGTATATGTGTGGTTTTTTTGGAAATTTTTTCATTATTTTTTCTATCCGGAAAAATGGCCAAAATCTTCATAAGAACCAAATTTTTTGATAATTGATTACAAAAAATTCAACTGATCGGCACAAAATAGTAACTATACTGTCGTATTTAGAATGAGAGAATCTAACTGTGTACAAAATTCCACGACATCCTTATTATATTTCAAAATAACAGTGTTAAGTATTAAGTACTGATGATCAAATAATTGAATTCTTTAGTAGTAAGCGCATGAGCGGAAACTCTTTAGCAAGCAAAGTTGCATTGTGAACTCAATTCAGCAACGTATCTTTGAATGAGTTCGAGTCTGTGTGCACTGTGAAAAAAAACTTTTGAAGTTTAGAAATAAACTTCTTGGCAAAAAGTCGTTGGAATAAAAAAAATTCCTTTTTCTTAATAAAAAATGGTTTGTTAAAAGAAAAAAAATCTTGTTTACAATAATAATTTGTTTACAATATTCCGTTATATAGGGGATTACGTTTAGAAGTTTTTTTCTTGACGCGAACCATCTGTCGTTTCTAACAGACTATATCTGAATATTATAAACAAATTATTATTTCAAACAAGATTTTTTTTTCCTTTTAACAAACCATTTTTTATTTTAAAAAAAGAATTTTTTTTTATTTCAAACCACTTTTTGCCAAGAAGTTTATTCCTACCGTCAATAATTATTCTTCTTTTTTTAGTCAAGAAATTTTTTCAGTGTAGCTAGTGAATGAATTTTTATTTCTCTCTCTCTCTCTTTATTTGCACTCTTTCAAATTATTCATTATTTTATCATTTATTCATTTCCATTGAAAATGATTTTCCATGACATCATGAATACTATAAATTCGTGCTGTATTTTAAGAGATAAAAACCCTCGGAAGTTCCTTTAGAAAAGATTTGAGGTAATTGTTTTGCGATAAAAATGTTGAAATATAGTTACATTTTTTCTTGATTGATTTTTTATACAATGTTGGTCCTCACAGGGTCTTTAAGCTTTTTAAATTATTGCGGTTTTTTATTATAACTTCTTAAATCAATGATTTTTGCATTCATTTTATTTACCTGATTATGCACTCTATATAATTGAATTACGAAAAAAAAAAATTAAACTTTCTAAGACCTTGTTAGGAAGGATAGACTTAAATTTTATCATGACTGTTTTTTTTTTCATAATGTTGTTTCTTACAGGTCTCTAAATGATTCTTTTTCAAACCTTTTGTATCGGTTTTTTTTTTTTAATGAACTGATTTGCCTTGTGAATAAACTGCAAAAGACAATGATTACGAAAGAGCTCCTAGGAAAAAACAGATTTTAAGCAATTATTGCTAAAAACGAATGTAAATTTCAAGTTTTTTGACGTAAGATTATAATTTTTGTGCTGTAAGCTGAAACTTTTGCACAATCCTGTAAATTTACAGTGGAAAAAATTCGATTTTGAATTAAATTTACATTGGAAATCAAATATAGAAGTGGAAATTGGAAGTATTGTCCGTATTACTTGAACTTTACTGTACTTTTTCGGAAAAAAACATGAAATTCTATGCACATTTTAGGTAGGCTATGCTCTAAAATCACGGTAAAGAACACTAAATTTTGAATTAGGGTACTGTCATTTAGAATCATGTACTGTCCTCTTATTTTCAATGATTTTACTACTACACAACCATTTCTCTATACAGTGACTTTAATCTATAAAGTGCTAAGATTATAATGAACAGTTCTTGGAAAAATTTCTTACGACTGTACTGTGAATTTACTACTCAGTGCATTAAAATGATTCCTAGTCTTTTGCTTGAATTGTAAAGTGAAATTCTAGCAACTAACATAAATATTTGAAAATAAATTAGTCAATGAAAAATTTTTCCGTCTACAAATTTTCAAAAAATCACGAAAGCTATCGATATACAGGGTGTCCCATAGATATCTCACGTGGTATATACCACGAGATAGCTCATGGTATTTTAGGTAGAAAATGTTATTGAATTTTTGATCTACGATGCTTTTTGGCTGAGTTATGAACGTTTTAAGTTGACCAATCAGAACCAAACGTCACAAACTATTATCATAGCGTCGAAACAAATGTGCTTATAACAAAGGGCAATTTTATAATGAATACAAACTGTTAAGGCAAGATGTAGCTGAACTATAATTGTTTTAGTTATTATAATCGAGGTAAGTTTTTTTTGTCATAATAATAGTGAGCAATATTAATAATCCATATTAAAATATTTAATTTATTGAATTGATTTTATGAACAATGCATTAACATTACATTGTCATTAATTCAGTCCGTGCGCAACTGCAAACTCACACACAACACTCACACTAATCATAAAAACCAACAAACATTTGCAAGTATTTAGTGTGTGATTATCTTTGTAATTATCATTGTGATTATCTTTGAGATTACATTTATGATTATATTTGTGACTACTTTTTCGTCAATCATATTGAAACGCAATGATAATCACAAAAGTCGGTTTTCATGATTAGTGTGAGTGTCATGTGTGAGTTTGCAGTTGCGCACCGAGTATACTAATATTAACGTAATGTTAATGCAATGTTCATAAAATTAATTCAATAAATTAAATATTTTAATATGGATTATTATTATTGTTACTATTAATAGTAATCAATCTCTCAACCCTCTGATCAAGATTTGACCGGGTTTACTTGATCAAGATGAGATCAAAATACTGGATCACAGCTTGAACAGGGAAAACTGTATTGAAAAATATTTAAATAAATTTATTTCTCAATCAAGATTTGACCAGGTTCACTTGATCAAGATGTGACCAAGTATCAAATCTTGATCAAGATTTATTCAGGCTTCTCAAAATAAGGTAACTTGATCAATTTTTGATCAGGATCGGATCTCAAATCCGTCGAACCTGACCAGATTTCCACTCGGGTTGATTATAATAACTAAAAAAATTATAGTTCAGCTTTATCTTACGTTAAAAATTTGTATTCATAATGAATTGCGCTTAGTGAGGAGCACATGGATTTTTACGAGACAACCTGTATGAAAATGTTTTTCCAGTGCAGTCCTATGCATCAACTTTCTAGCAATTTACTCAAAAATTATTCTACAATGGTAGAAATGATTTTCTTGTATCGTGTACAAAAAAACAAATCAGTGTACATTTGCTCGCTGTACATGTACAGTAAACTCTAGACTAAGATTCTTTACAGTGTAGAAAATTTATAATTGTGGATATAATAACATGCTGAAAAAATTAGATGCACAAATCGCATTTCAAACTCCAAACTTTGACACAGACAAAAAAAATACAAATATTACAGTGTAGAAATAAAAATCACATTCTTTTAATGCAAACTTTGATTTTCACATTTTAATGGTAAACATCGCAGTTTTGTTTTGTAAGTTTTACATCACTTATTTTTATTTATCAGCCGATAAAACAGAAAAAAAGCTCGTGGTAATGCGAGCTCAGGCACATATTACGGATATTGGGAAGTCGTCGATCACGGGTTCAAATCCCGCGTTAGGTTAACAAAAAAAAGAAAAAAAAAGTTATTAGGAAAAAAAAAACAATATCAAGTTCGTAGTTGTCGTTCGTTTTTAATTTTTCTTTGACCTTTCTAGAAAAAAAACTGCAATCTTTACAACGCTGTCGGGTAAAAATTGTAGGTGACAACTATATAGCAGAAGGGAACGCGGCGTTTCAAAAAAAAAAATGCAACCATTACACAAAAACGCTGTAAAAAAAAATAAAATGGAAAGTTTACATTTTTTCATGTAAATCTCGCATTCTAATTTTTTCAGCGTAGAGACAAATTTTTTTATGACTCATCATAATTGTAAAACTAAAAAGAAATGATTTTTGGTAACGGTATCGTTATCCGTTGAAGAGGTATAATCCAATTACGTTACCATCTTATTTTTTTATTTTATACATATAGCTATATATAAAGTTTTTTTATATTTATATTCAGATTTTTTTTCAGCAAATTGCGTCGATTTATTTATAAAGACAGAAAAGTAAATATGTGAATAAAAGATAGATAAAAAAAAACCGATTTACCGATAGGCAATATATATATATATATATTTTGATGAGCGCATACGTACAAACGTTTTAGTCAAGAAAAGTTGCTGAAATAATAAATTGGTAGTTGTTTATCCACTTGATAACTTTAGAATAAATAAACGGGAAAAAATTGTGGTGAACTCAAAAAATTCATCATAAAAATTGCCACAACTAAGGATATGATAGGAATTCGAAGTCTAAATTTTTGAAGGATATTTGTTTATCACAAAGTTTACGAAGATACCTATTATCATAAACAATTCTCTTACAATTGAAAGTAAGTAGTTTTAAGATTTTCAAATATAACCTCGGATGTAGATTTTTTAATAAGGAAAATTTTGAGACCAAATAGAAGCCTGTGAGTTAATTTTTGAAAAAGTTATGAAGTGGATAAGAAAATACAAATTCTCATATTTTGTTAATTAACTTATTTCTAGAAACAATAAAAAAAAAAATCTTAGTTTTATAGAACTTGTTGAAACAAACATCCTGTCAAAAAATAATATCCATGATGTGTTTTTAGTTTTCTTAATATCTTTATTTGAAAATTTTTATATTATCTGTTTTTATTAATTATTAATTAACTAATGATTCAAAAAAATTTGCGATCATCCTTGGTTGTAGATATTTGCAATATCTTCAATATAAGCCTAATTCAAAGTCTTTCTCTTGATTAGTTTAAAAGATATGAACATTATTCATTTTAAGCGAGTGAATTTAATACTGTAGGCTCCGCCTCCATAAAATAAAAATCATGTAACGGATGCCACCACTACTGAAACTTTCAGCGAGTTTCAGTCTGGAAAGTCTAGTTTTGTATCGGTCTTCGTGTAGGGATTTCCAAGACTTACAATACGGCCAAGCCTGATATTGATATCCAATGCTCGTCAGCCAATGGTGCGCCATCAATAGCCAAGGCTTGGTTGACTCATTGCTGGTTCTTTTTTACTAAGGCTTGTATGCCAATGCTTGGTCGACCGTGGGTTGAAAAAGAGCTGGCCAGTTCTTTTCAAGTCATTAATCGGCTGACTCTTGGTAAATTATTGGATTGCCGAGATTTTGAAATTCCAAAATATTTTCGGTAGTTTTTCCAAGAGTTGTGGAATAATTACGATATTTGTATCGAAAAATTAAAAAAAAACATCTCATAGTTCTTAATTTTTTGTTGACACAGAGTTTTTTCTGTTATCACACAGAAAAGAGAAAAAGTAATTTGTGAGAGAAGGTTTTTTTATTTCTTAAATCACGCACCTAAGAGGGTTCGAACCGGCGATGGTTGGGTGGACAAAGTAGAGGGAACGCTTAAGACCACTCGGCCACGGAGGAAAACGATGCTGACGTAAATGCTCTAAAGTACATAGATTCGGTCTATTCTTGAGACATAGGTAAAGGCTGAACTCGGTTTTTTTGTATATTGAAAAAAAAAAACATTTTATTACTGTTAAAAAAAAGTAATCATAGTATCAAAAATAATATACAATTTTAATGAGAAATTTTTTTTTTATATTATAACAAGTACGTAATATTTTTTAGTATTGTTACCAAAAAAGTGTTGGTAATCTCGTATTTCAATACCAATTTGTAGTTTTTACCGCAACTTGGTAAAAGCCTAAAAATGTATTGGAAAAGTACCAAGATTTTGAACAGCACAAACTTAGCTTTATTTTCTAATCCACTCTTGAATTGGAATGGAAATGAAAAATTGTTAACTGATCGAATTACATCAAAGCCTTGATAAAAGTTACTAAGTATTTTATTGATTTATTTTTCTTAAAACAACTATACACGTGGTTTTTTATTAATATGTTGTAATTATCAACAAATTCATATTATTGCATAATTTTTGAAAAATTAAGTATCGAAGAAAAAAATCAAGTCCTTCTAATTTTATAAATCTAGTATCACATTTTACTTCGAATATTCTTCAAAATATTTACAACATGAAGTTGTGAATAAGCTCAACTAATATAAATTGAAAGAAAAACTGAGAAGAAAGAGGCCTACGTTCGCTCTTTCATAATGGTTTTTTTTTTCGTAATATTTGCAACTAAATTACGACCACAGGCTTTTAAAGTCGTTTTTATTCAGAAATTTATTATATTTTATTTTGTTCCATTTTCAGTTCAATTTGAAGGTGGACCCGAAAATGAACCTCGCCGTTTTATAAAAAATTCTGGAAAACCTTGAGGTTTTTGGAGTCTTCTAAATAGAGAACTTGGAAGACTACGGAAGCGTTCAGATTGTCAAAAAAAATTGCGATTTGGTTTGGAAGATTTTGAGAAGACTTTGGAAATTTTGAGCGGATGGTTCGAGACCGATAAAGCGCGTTTTAACACTTTGAAGACTGAGATTTTTTAACTCGGGAGGTAATAAATGATTATGAAAATTGCTTTTTCATTGCAATATTAAATATTACTCAAAATATAATCCTTTATTTATTATTTACGTGTAGTTTTTTTATAACTTGTTTAATAATTTCCATATATTTTTTTAATATGAATTACGGAAGATACGTCCTATAGTGAGGTCACTTCTTGAAAAATCAGCAGTCTTATGATATTCAGCACTCAATTGTTGCTCACTCATTTTCGCTGTGCTTTATCGAATATAAAATATTATGTTTCTTCAAACTTGCATATTAACATTATATTATTCTCGGATTGGACATTTTCTGGCCACAATGTCAATATTGACTCGGAACACATCAGCTATGATCTGGTAATGTAGATGCTGACCCTGACCACGCTAGATCTGTATTCCCTACTTCGACACTTTCACCGGAAAGCCACATGAGCTCACGGGATAAAAAAATAACTTGTTAAAAATAAAATATATTAATTTTTGACGGAAATCAAAGTCTATAGTTAAGCCTTATATAGGCCAGTTTCTATAATTAAGCTATTTTTTTTTTTAAATAATAAAAAAAATGGCTTACCTATAGCATATAACCGTTTAACCAGTGCAATTGCATGGTTCGGGAACCTCAAAAACAAGCCTTAGCTATCGACTTCAACGGCTTGAGCAGTTCATTAAAAAAAATACTGTTTTCATTAATGAACTCAATTTTTCTCTAATATCAAGAGACTTAATAACTCCCTCAATATTAAATATAAATCAAAACTAAAATTACTTTCTTTATTAATATCAATATTTTCTTATCCAATAAGCTTATTCTTAAAATTTTCCCATATATAGTCAAAAAGATATAATATTCAGAGTAAGCCGGATCCCTGATTTTATGAAAAAATTATTTTTTCATCAAAATTGCCCGATTCGGGAATTTGCTCTCTCGTGCTTTCATCATTTTAGTTTACTCTCTTCGTTTATTCCACGACATATTAATTCTATATAAATACGCAGTATCTCACATTCATACATATATTTTTGCATACATTATACCATTTTTTCGTAAATTCGCTGGTGTTTGTGTTGAAAGTTATTTTAATTCTCCACTTACATGTAGAAACGGGTATGCGTATTAGCAGCTGTGTGTACGACATGGTTCAGCGCGTAATTTATTCTTTTAAATAATTTTTTGAATTTTATTCTTTCAAATAATTAAAAACTGTTGTTTCAAACTGTGGGCTCAAATTTCAATAAATATCATTGTGTTTTACGGATTCTAGACTGATTGTTCTAATTTCTAATTAGAAAAACAACGTTTAAATTTTTGTTTATAATTATAATATATAGTCATAGAAATTTTCGCTATGTCAAAAAAAAAGATTAGTTTTTGTGAGTAACGCTCGGCTAATGGGTATATTCTCAGTCTTGGTGACCCAATAATTCACCAAGACTTGGCCAACGAATGGTTGACTAATGGCTGGCCAGCCCTTAATGAGCCAAGCCTTGTCCCAATAATGGCATGCATTGCTTGGCAGCCAGTGGTGCGCCACTCATGGGCCAAGGCCATGTTGTGAGTATTGGCAATTCCTACACGGGAATATTCTCGATCTGGTATTAACTTAAGTTATGGTAGTTAGCAATTCTAAAGTTTATGGTCACAGTAATTACGGCTACTCACGGAGTTACATTATTACGCTGTCAGACATTACTAAAAACTTGTAAATTCCAGTAATGACACTTGAGTGTCGCTCGAAACCAGTATGGTAGACCACAGTCCTCTACCATTCTTTAGTGATCTAGTCACTATCAAATGGCTGTCCGCCTTTGTTCTCGTTACTTAAAATTTCCCAGTCCGTTATCCCGAGTGGAAATTTTGGTTCCATTCGGATCCAATTTGGACCTGGTTTACCTGGAATTGATGAAATCAGAAGTCCTTTATGGACGTGAAAAGTTTTTTGAAAATTGAAATACAAAGACATGATATGATCAACAACATATATGGGCAATAATATATTTAATATTATCAAAAAAATAAAGTGACGTTTTAAAATAATTTTTTTTTTCTTTTTCAAAATAATTTTAAGTTGAATCCGTTTTAGATCAAGGAAATCAGATTAGCGTAACCTTAGCTAAACCAGACTGAATCCAGAAGTTTGATTGAAAAATACTTAACCATGAATCCAAGACCGACTATCCATATCTGATATGGATCAAGACAGAGTGAGGAAAGCTGAATCCAGTTAACTTTAGCAATAATGGATCTGATTAAAATCAAAAAATGGTAAAAGAAATTGGATCCGAGTAACCTTTTTTTTTTAAAGTCCGGCATTCGGATCCGATTCGAATCAGAAAAAGTAAGGATAACCAGATCCGGTTAACTTTAGCTGCACTGAATCCGGAAAAGGTCCAGAAATTCGGATCCGGTTTCCTTTGAAGTACCGGATCCGATTCGGATCAGGATCTGGCTGCCGGGACTCGAATTTCCACTCGGGTAGTTGCCCTGATACATCAGCTTACTCTTGAGAACCTAAAAGAGTAAATAATATAAGTCAAAACATATATTTTGATTGAAACTTTTAGTTATAGTGCGGAAAAATTCAGATTCAAATGGATTTCAGGACACACTATTTTTTTCATTAAGGCATTCAAATTTATTCTAGAAAAAGTATTTGAGATCATGACTTTTGTCTGGATACGTTGTGAACACTGAAACATACCGGAAAATTTTTGCAACAATCAGATTGGTTTTATTTCGATACTCCGAGTCTTATGTTTCAAAGATTTTTCTGCACCTAAAATTTTTATCGTACGTTTTTTTAATTTATCCACGATCATGCCTGTTGATTGTGTGTGTGGGTATGTGTGTGGGTGGGAATGATTGCATCATGTGTAAAACCCATAAATATCCTCGTATTTCCTGTTCATTTCTCCGTATCAGTGCTACTAACGATTTCATATTTTAGAACTGAAAGAAAACGATAATTAAAATTAAAAACCAAAACAATAAAATATATATATTTTTTTTGTTCTCCTACTGAAAATAATGGCATCTGAACTATTGATCTGAAAGTAGTTCATACGAAGGTTGTTCAATATGTTGATTTTTTTTTATGATATACTTCAGAAGCTTGTCAAAAACAGTGATCTTTTTCATTGTACATTTTATTGAATCATATATAAAATCTATCAAGGCTTCAGCCGAAGTATTGGATAGTTTTAAGTTTTCATAAGTAATACGGGCTACATGTATTAACGAACGTTAGTTACATGCCTTAACAAACATAAGCAAGTCGTTTATTTGTTCATACAATGGAATTCACCATAAGAAAGTATACTGTAGTCGACACATACCGCTACCTTACAATAAATTTAACTGTTTTTCTTATTAATATTCTTTGTTATAAATTATTCTTTTGTACATCATCATAACATCATCATTGTCTTTCAGTTTCCCAGGTATAGTAGTTCTGACGGCTGTCCCAGGCGTGTGTAAGGGTCGTATCAAGTCATGGGAGCAGAGGCTCGACACGAGCTTGTCTTTATTGATTTTTCCCGGTCTCACACAGGCTTCGATAGACCAAGCTTGTGTCAACCCTGTGTTTTTTAATATCCCCGATCTTATATGAACCTTGTAACATAGCTTTGTTTCAAGCTAGTGCTCATCGTTTTACAAAGCTCTTGTAAGACTTGTTTATATATCAAATTTAGAAAAACAACTATAGTGATTAGATGAATAAATTCCTAATAGAAATTATCAGGCTTTCGCGGAAACTGTGTATTAGGACTTGATAAGGTTCGTTCTTATAAAAACCCGATGCCAGAAGAAGAAAATGTACGTAAAATTCTTTATAATAACATATGATTGCAAATTATTGCATTGGAAAAATTAGAATGCAAGATTTACATGAAAAAATGTAATCATTGCATTTTTTGAAAATAAATTCGGCTGCTGTCAAAAAAAAATGGAAACTTTGCATTTTATTTTTTTTGTACGAAGTTTTTGGGTGATGATTGCATTTTTTTTTTTGTAACGCCGCGTTTTCTGTGGCTATATAGTTGTTACTGACAATTTTTATCTGACAGCGTTGTAAAAATTGCGGTTTTTTTTTTGTAGAATGGTCAAAGAAGAATGAAAGATAAACGACAATTACGAAAACTTGATGTTGTTTTTTTTTCCTAAAAAATTTTTAAATTCATTAAAAAAAAAAAAACAAAATTACAAAAAAATTTCACAAATTCCAGAGTCGGTCGTAGATCTGTATGGTAAACACAAACTATTGACTCACAATAAATAATTTGTTCGTTTTTAATTGAAAAAATTTAAATTTAATGCGCATCTTAGGTAAAAAGTATTTTTATGACCTCATCAATTTTCTTTAAGAAGAAAAAATGTATTATTGTCATTAATTTAATAACCGAAAAAGACGAATAGTTGAAATTTACGTGTGAATTCACAAAGTTTTATAAAACTGACAGTTTGTTAGATATTCTGAGCGTACACAAGAAAATTAACACTGTAGAGTTTATAATAATAATAAACGACAATATAACTTTTTTTTTGCAATGTTTAAATGCATTCGATATTAGTTTTGTATCTGTGTGTCTTTACAACAAAAATAAGCCGAACATGGAGCAAATCGGTCGATAACTTTGTGAGTTATGGTCGAGACAAATTTGAGAAGAAAGATGGGAAAATTCCTAAAATCGAAAATAGAAAATTCTTGTGCAGCACGGGTTAATGTTGGGAAAAAATTCTGAAAATTTGAGGGAATTTTTTTCTATATATGTCGAACTAAATGAGGGGGTAAGTGTTATAACATTCCACTGAAGCTTTTTTAAGGACCACCCTATTATAGGGGAATGCGGAGCAAAATGGAACAAAACAAATTGGTTTTTTTAAATGCTAAAATCAGCAACATATCAAAAAATGATTGAAATCGAAGATGGTCAGGCTGCAAACTCTTCGATTTGGCTAAGAACGATACATATATATATTGCAATTGAATTTTCCCTGTAAAGCAAAAAAAATTGTTTCTGTAATGTTAACAAGGATTTCACAATATCCTTTTCTCTTACCATCAGGAGGGAGCTAGCTTGTATATGACGGCAACCGATTGACCACGGATTTTTAACGGGAACAATGGCTGCCGACGGCCATTTTGGTAGTGACTAGCTCAGTAAAGATTAGTAGAGGGGCACGGTCCACCATATTAGGTCTGCAACAAAGATATTTGTACCTTACAACTTATAAGCGGATATTTGTACTTTAATAAATATCCTCTTGTTACTCTCTTACTCAAGTGCATGGTGTAGTGTCGCAAGTCTTACGCCAAACCATCTTGTTTATCTGACCACCCAGTTGTAGGTTATACTGACAGCAGATAAATATACTTAGTGCGAGAGAGAGAAAGAGTAGCATAGCCGTACCACTACACCAGAAGACCATTTGGATTCATCAGTGACATCAGTTAGTTCCACCATAAACATGTCGACATCACTTAGGAGTTGGCTGACTCCACCGAGGAGTAAACTAGTTTCATTAGTTATCATTGAAGAGAATGTAAAATTTACGTTCCCCTAACGTCGAAACTAGAGTCATGTCGTTACGTCCCATTCAGTTGTGATATTGCCAGAATTAGTCTTTCATGAGGTTTTTCTAATTATTAATGAAGGGAAAATTCCATCTGTATCCTGGAATACTAAACACTTATTATTAACAAACTATTGCTGATTACTCATTAGTGCTGACAGATAAAATGATCAACTTTAAAGCTTGCTTTCCCGAGTGGAAATCTGGTCAGGCTCGACGGATTTGATATCCGATCCTGATCAAGTATTAATCAAGTTACCTTATTTCAGAAAGCCTGAACGAATCCTGATCAAAACTTGATCAAAACATGATCAAGTTTACCGTTTTAAAATAAATAATTTTTTAAAATAATTTTTCCTGTTCAAGATTTGATTAAGATACTTGACCACATCTTGATCAAGTGAACCTGGTCAAATCTTGATCAAAAAACGATATTCTGTACATTAAATTTAAGGTAAATTGCTAAAATTTTAATGCACGGGACTGCATCCTAATTCAAGATACGGAATTCCCAATTTTCTAAAAAAAAGTGTAGAAATCCAAATGGTAATTGACGAAATTATTGTTAAATTTTCCGTAACTATTTGTGAAATTAGCTAATCCTATCGAAATGACTCTAAGGAGACTTGAACCTATGTACCTAATCGAATTCTAAACCGAACGCTCCACCATTGCACCATTGGGTTGACGTATGAATCGCTCTCTCTTGAAACGTATATGATGACTTTTAGTCCACTGCATTACCTTAAATTTACAGTACAGTAGTTGAAATTTTTTTCAAACACTGTGCATTAAAATTTTTTTTATCTTAAATAAAAATTACAGGACAGTACATGATTTGAAATAACAGTACCTACACTTGAAATTCAAGGTACAGTACTGGGATTTTAGTTCATAGCGTACTCGAAATATACATGAAATTTCAATTTTTCTCAGAAAACGTACATTAAAATCCAAGTATAACGCATAATACTTGGAATTTCCAGTACTGGGATTTTAGTGCATAGCGTACTCGAAATATACATGAAATTTCAATTTTTCTCAGAAAACGTACATTAAAATCCAAGTATAACGCCGTACATTAAAATCCAAGTATAACGCATAATACTTAGAATTTCCAGTACAGTGCTTGATTTTTAATGCACGTTCATATTAAAATTCAGGTTTTTGTACTGTAAATTTGATGTATTGTACATGAATTTTAGTTTAGAGCACAAAAAATTGAAATTTACATCGAAAAACTTCGAATTTGATGCACAATGTACTTGAAACATACCTTAAAATTAAGATTATTTTTAACAATGCATATTCGTGTGTGACCACTTGGCGGGGTAGGAAAAAATTTGTTTATGCCCAGTTTAATGTCACTTTTCACTACTGTTCATAATAAACGTCTTGCTTTACCACTATTGAGAATTTTTTTAACGTTACCTAAAATATTGTTGTCACCAATTCACGTTTATACTACTTACAAAACTCATGTGTACGTTTTGAATTTCAGCTCATCAGCGTGAAAAATAGATTCACAGAGCATCGATGAAATTCGCTAATTAATTGACACAAGTTCTGAATAAACTACAAATTTCGACGATCTATTCGATCTTCTGCGTGAAAACCTGTAGGAACGACGTAAACAAAAGGTAAATTTTGAGATAGGAAAATGTATAGTTAAAAAGATAATAAGTTTTCCTAACTGAGGCACTATTTTAATGGCGGCTGTTGCGTTGTTAAAGTGGGGCATTATTACACTGATCCCTGCACAAGTAAGTTTTTGTTTTTCAGTGTATTTTTATTTTATTGCGAACGGCGTGCAAAGCGTAGGCACTGATAATGCCGGTTTTATTGAACGATTACGCGTTCGATAAAAGCCAGTCGAAAAAGGCCTCAAGGATATTTCTAGTGGCGCAATTTCATCGCTTAGTTACTCTGGTAACTGTGTTCTGTGTTGACAGCCATATTGAATTATTATTTTCTCTCACACATATTTTGAACAGCTTCTCTAATTTTTTTTTGTTTTTTGTTCAGGAAAAAAAAATACCGATTGTTTTGTGTTGTACATAACGATCGTTTTGTTGAATTGTTATGACTTTTTTTTTTCTTAGAAAATATATTTTTATTATTTTTCAGGGAATGCAACTAGCCGGAGAGTAGTCTCAGGCATCGTTGTAGATCCTTCCGGAAGTAAAATGGTTGCACGTAGGCCAAAGTTTCATGGCCTACGCTAATAATTGGAGTCTTGATCGAGGCAGTTGCGTTGGCAATTTTGTGACCTGCACATCCCTTTCTCGCTCTTGTCACTTGCTCAGAATTAGTTAATTAACTCTAAACCAATATTTCAGTAATTCAAACAATAAAAATATAAATTCAAAAATAAATAAATTTTATTAAATATAAATTTGTACAAATAAAAAATAAAAACAAATGTGTCATTCTTTGAACACTTAACCCACATCTTTAATTACTAGATATAAATCTCTTAACGGGCAATATATCCAACATGAACAGTCGATGATAATTATGGCGAGCCTTTTTCAGAGTTTAACGTCTTAGCTGTACACCGAAAAAAAACTTGTGTTGAATAGTAGTTTTCTCCTTGCAAAGAAATGTATTTGAAATGAAAAAAAAAATTATTTAGATTAAGACAAAGACTTTTTAATCCAAATCGTTCATGTTTTTAAGACTATACTTATTTGATTATAAATGAATATGTCATGGTTCGAGACAAATTGTTGGCATTTGTTTTACTTGAGTGACAAGATAAAAAAAAGTTATTTACTTCACTTGAGGGAGTACCTCCACCGATTAGTTTTTTTACAAAATTTCTAATTTTTTGATATATCAATCTTGAAATTCCCCCGCATCTAATGATCTTAATTTTGTAATGATGAACTATCTAGGATTAGAGATAATTGAGTCTAAACAGGTGAACTTTTACGTGGTTTAACATTGCAGGTATAGGATTTTTTTTTTATTTTTTTATATTTTTAGTTCTAACAAAAAAACGGTTCTTACAAATTTGAT
>JAPYYR010000731.1:0-33852 GCA_030523065.1 Aphidius colemani
AATAATAAATAATTAGCACAAATAAAAACACACAAACATTGGCATTATATTATGATTTTTAAAAATATATAAATACAATTAATTATTAGATTTATAAATTAACTAAATAAAGTAAGTTTTAATTAATTCATTACCTTGATCATCAGTATAATTAGATGATAGTTGTTTATATTTAATCCAATAATTTGTGATGATCAATCTCACATACATAAGATTGCTTTTAGTCAATGCACGCACAGTAGTTTATTATTGGATTACTTTGTAGCATATTGAATAGATATATACACTCACCAATGTGTAAATATATTAACTCAGGGTTTAAAGCAATATACACATGTGACATAATGAACACAAAAATAAAAAACAAAAATAGAAAATAGATAAATATCAGTTTTAAAAAATTATTATTATTATTAATATAAATAAAAAAAAGTTTCAAAATTAAAAAAAAAAAATTAATTATTATCAATTAATGTCAATGCATTATTATTTTTTTTTTTTCTTTTTTCTTTTACATTGAAAAATATTAAAATAAAATTATTCATTCATGTCAGTTTACAAACATATCACGATTTTGCAGCATCATTTATCACTTTATTATTTATTAAAATTTCAGTAAAACATTATTGTCATAATAATTTAAAATTGCGATAATATAAGTATTAAAAAAAAATAAAATAAAATAGCTAAAAATAGAGAGCTAGTATTTAAGAATTATTATTAAAAATAAAACATTCATATTTAAAAAAAAAATAAAAATAAAAAAAATAGAGAAATAAGTATAACATTGAGCTCGACGGTAGATGTATTATTATTATTATTATTATTATTATTACTATTATTATTGTTGTTGTTATTATTATCGTTATTTTAAATTCCGTCTTAAATATGTATTTTATTTTTTAATTTTTTTTTAAATCACGGTGTTGTTTGATAGAGTGTTACCTGACCAAGATTTGGAATATTTGGTGCTGTTGGACTTTGCTGATTAACAGAAGAACCAGTTCCAATTGTATTGTGTTGTTGCATTGTTACATGAGTCCCGGAAGTACGTTCTTGTTCTCTCAAATGACTCACCAATGCACCAATATGCTCCAAGAGTTCTTTGTTTTGTATAAGTAACTGATGTGTTCTTGTCTACAATCATAATTTTTATATTATTGTCATTATTATTGTGAAGGTAAGAAGCCAAAGGCTTTTTACTGTATTATTGCTTCTATTTCCGGAAAAATTAGAAATGTATTTAATATAAATAATAATAACCTGAGCTTCAACTCTAGCAGCACTTTCAGCAGCAAGTTGATCTTGTAATAATCTTGCATGTGATACAGCTGCACATGTTTGTTGATTTTGTTGATCTAATCTTTCACGTAGTAATTGTATTTCATGCTTCAATGAAGTTAATTCATTTTCACCAAGTAGTAAAATATCATTTTCTACATTTTCCTAAAATACATGAAAATATTAAAATACAATTTGATTTTATTAATTAGAAAGTTAGTGAATTTTTTTTTTTTTCTTTATGTAAAATATTTATAACGTACTAATGGTGATTGTCTAATTGGTGATGTTGATGAACCATGAGTTCTTAGTATACAAGATTGTGTTGTATTTTGATGATTTTCATTAACATCATCACCATCATTTGACAATGATATATCTTTATTGACATTTGGTGATGATGAACGTGGTCTATTAATTGTATCTTGACGTTCATTTGTCATCTCATCTTCGTAATCGTCACTACGAAGTAGATGGTCATCACTTCTATCTCTACTTCTTTCTTTATCAATTGTTATATCCTGATCACGATCATCAGTTGCAGCATTAACACTCAATTTATGGCACACTTCGAATGCTTGACCAATTGTTCTAACAACTCTCATAGCTTGACTCTTAAAACAAAAAGCAAAAAAAAAAAACAAATAATAAATTTTAAATATTAAAAATACATTGTATTATATTGTTGTCGTTAAAATTTTACTACTACTATTATTATACTTTATTCAACTCTTTATATAAATAAAAATTATATCAACATTTCAGTCAAATGGCATTGATCCATTTGTTTTTTTTTTCTTCATTGGTTTACCTCAAGTTCATCATAATATTTTTCGTCATTCACCTCCTCTTCATCTTCTTCTTTAAAATAATTATTATTCAATACAATTTTATTTGTCGTTTGAATTGAACGAGGAGTTGGAGGAGTTGAAGGAGTTGAGGGTATTGATGAACTTGTTGTTGTTGTTGGTGATGATGATGATGATGTTTGATTTTCAATCGATAATTTTTTTTTAAATGATGATCTTTTCATTTTTAAATAACTAATAAATTCTGGTTCTTTAAATGATAATTTTTTTCTTGGTCTAGTTATTGTTCCACCAGGTGTACCTGGTTCAGGCGTACCTGGGCTCTGATTATCACAAACATTTGTTGAATTTTCGGATGTAATAACAAGTTTCCCAACACTTTTTAACATTTTTTTTTTTCCTTTTTTAAATTTTCAATGACTAAAATATATCAACTTTATTTATTTGTTTCAAGATTAATACAAAAATGGGCGCATGACCCTCTGCTTCAGGGACTCGAGTTTAGTGTGACACACAAAACTGTCCTCGTTACCTACATATACGTAGTGCTCCAGACTTGTCACAATATTCAATGAACATAACAAACTTTATTACAATAAAAAAATCAAAAATAGTCATCACAATAATTGATATAATTATTTAATTTCTTTGTACCAGTATGTTGCTTTGTATATCATTCGATTAATCATTCAATTAATTTTTATTAAAATGACGATACAAAAATGTCCAGTTGTTTGTTTTTTTTTTTTCTTTTTTTTTTCTTTTCGTAAATTGAGTTAATATATGAAGAAAGATCATCTAATGTTAACCGGACATAAACGCGTACTGAAGTACTCTGTTACCCCTTCCAAAGTAAAATACGAAAAAAATAAAAAAAAATAAAAAACAGAGGACTATGGGTGGGCTATTTTAATAACTGGCTTATTTAAATACACCCAGCACTTTTAACAAACAGCAACACATTGAATTAAATTTAAATCTCGATTAATTTTCAAGCAATCATATAAATTTATTTTTTATTTTTTTTGCTTCAACTTTTTTATGATGAGTCAAAGAAAAAAAATCATCAAATTAATTATTTATTCATTGCTTTGTATTGCTACTTAATTTATTAATTGTTTTTTTTTATTTTTTTTTGGTTCCATTTTATGTAGATGAAAGCGAAGCAAAAAGTTATTGGTCCAGGCGTACACTAGACACAACAAGTCGTGAAGTTAAATTGTAATATTAATAAACTGCATATGACTTTTTGCTATATTCGACAATTTTTTATTCTTTTATTTTACTTTAATTTTGGCAACTGCATTTACCTGAATCTTGGGCGAGATAATTTTTATTTATTTTATTTTTAGGTCGTATTTAATTTTGAATTCTCAACGATGAATAATTTTTGGAGAAATTACATATATATTATTGGATGTGTAAATTTGTGATAATAAAAATAATTATTTTTACCTTTTTACTTGATTTAAAGACGTTACATTTGAATGAATTACTGTTACCATCACGTGCAATATAACTGAATATCTTAAGATCATGGCTGTCATGTGATACATAAAATATTCTAAAAAGAGAAATAAATAACAACAATATAAGAGTACTTTCTATGATAGATAATTAATTTTTTTTTTATTAATAATTTACCTATAAATTGGATAATGCATTTGAAATACTTTATTTTCATCAATCCATTGTTTTTTTTTTTTTTTCTTTCTAAGACTCATTTTTAAACCATCAACTGATACTTCAAGTGTTACTTTTTTTTTCTTGATTCCTTTTGCTTTAAATTCATACTAGAAAAAAAAATTCAAACATAATTTAGCATATATTTATAAATTTTTCTAATACAAAATCAATAATATTCATCATAGCATGAAATAAGATATTTGAAAATAAAATAAAATAAAAACTCACTCGAATTCTACGCATTGCTGCAACAATTTCTAATCGGCTTGTTGGTCGTGGTACATCCATAGATCCAATGAACTTGAAAAATATAAATAATAATAATGAAATAAATTAAATCTCAAATAACAAAAAAAAAATTGGTTATTTTTAAATATCAACGATTAATGTGATAAATTTTTAAATTTTATTATAATGAGATGTGATGCGGGAGGGCTCAAAAAATGATGAGGACATGCGTGATAAACATTCCGAAATAAACACGTGTTATGAATGACGTAGAAATGATGGCAAGTTGTGGCGATCAGGTACAAAAATATCCACATGTCGTCGTCGATGGCCTCATTGTTTTGTGGCTCGTTAGTCCAACGTCGTCGTCGTCGTCGTCGTCTTATTCACGTACGTCGACGTTTCGTTGACACAACATATTTGTCCTTCATCCAATTATTATTATTAAATTGAAAAAAATAATAATAAATAAATAACAAAATCAATAATAGAAAATTAATTAAAGAAAAAATAAAATAAATGTTTTTTTCTTTTATATATAAACAATTATTGTTATTCAATATTTTATTAATTATTATTTAATATTTTATTTACCTTTGCGTGAAAAATGATTCCACGATGAAAGGCTTCCTCACTGTGCAATGGAATCCTAGTGTCGTACTCGTCATTGTGCACAAGATTATACTGTTTTTTCGAGGGCATTTTTGCCTCGTTTTCCACAAACTATCAATATGAAATCTCGCTGTAAAAAAAAAAAAATTATATTATGTATATTATCAAATAAAAATATTAGATAATATTATGAAGATAGCATTGAAAGTTAGAATGATGTTAACAATATTTATCGTGGGTAAGGCTGAGTCAAGTTTAATGATTTTATCAAGATGTGAGTTTTAAATTTGAAATTAAAAACCTGTTTTGTCTAAAACTCTACTAAATCTAATAATAATTTACTCCAAAATTATATTTAAATAATTTTATTTTTATTTTCAATAATAACTGCTATAAGAAAAAAAAAGATGTTACGTAGATAGATCTTATGAGAGTAAATTTTTTATTTTTATGATTTATGAAAATAAAAAAAATTAGGATATAAAATATTTTAGGAACATAAGAGTGTAATGTTTATTTGCATTATGTTGAAACTCGTGTTATAAATTTTATATTTATTTATTTATTTATTTTTTAATGTGAATTTAAGAGACAGACACACAGTGTCAGCCAGAATGCAAAGAGTAGCTGGTCAGAGACCTGAAGCATCATCAAGAGTATAAAGAGGGAATATATATAAAAAAGATCTTTTATTTTTATTTAAATAAAAAAAAAAAAGTATTTTTTATCTTACGCACACATTCACGTTGTCCTGGAAGATGCGCGTGTCAGTGATGGTTGAGACAACACCATTACAGGAATTGTCTGATCAAGTTGATCTATACACAGGATTTCTTCGAATCGAACCGAACAGATAAAAAGAAAAAAAATCTGATAAATCACAAAAATTTATTCAAAAATATATCAACACAATATATTTTTTTTTCCTTTTCGAAATTTAAAAAACACTATTTTCGAAATTCGAAATTAATTTCGAAATAAAAAATAGCAATTTAATTTTCATCAATAATTGATATTGTTTTTTTTTTTTTTTTTATATTTTGACATTTAATTATTGATGCTGTAAATATGCAGCTGGTAAACAACACGATAGATACAAGTTCAATAGTCCCGTTTTGATATTTAATTTTTTTAATTTTCTCCACATTCTTATGGTTGTTTTTTTTCTATAAGCCGTGTCTACCAACGCACGCTCTTACTCATTTATAAATATTATATTTATTTGGACGAGTGTTGTATCTTGTGTATATAACTACTCTGTTGTATGAGCTTCTGGCTCTCTTCTTCTCTTGCACTGGGTCTGATGAGTAGATGGAACCAAGGTTGAATGGCCCAAGTTCCTGAGGGGGGAACGAACTCACTCAATTTTTTGCAAATATACATTCAAATTATTGAATAAATAAAAAAAAAAAAGGATAACTAATTTAAAATTATCACATCCAATTTTTTAAAAAACTTATTCCTTTCTCTCGCACTTTTTTTCATGTTTTTTAAATATTCAGTTTGTTTCTTTTCTTCATTTACAGCAATTTATAATCGAAATAAATTTTCGTAATATTGAAATTTAACAAAATATTGAATTTCATATTAATGGAAAGTTTGGTGATTGTTTTTTTTAAATTTTTTTAAATGAAATTTTGATGATTTAATTAAAACATAGTATGCCTCTCGATGTCTTTCCTGTCCCGCTGCACACAAAGGTACACTCGGGTTAAACTAACAGACGAGAGCCAACGCGTCGAACTGACCAACTGAAAAATGAACATCATGAACATAATATAAATGTATATAACTGAGAGAAAATAATACCGGCCTCAAGTCTCAACCAGCCTCTACGACGACCGGATTATCATGCATGTATTGGTTTCTATATCCACATATTAATAATATAAAAAAAAACTCTTCACATATGTGTTTGAATCATAAACGGCGGTATATAATAATAAAAAAAAAATTATAATGCATATATATATATATATATATAGATATACTATGTATTACTTGTTTCGTTTTTTACTATCAGCTTTTTTTCTTTGGATTTTCTCAGGGGGCGCTTAGATCGTTAGAAATAATGTTACGATGGAAATGATATTTTCTCGCTCAATCGATCATTTCGAAAAACCAAATTAATCTGAAAAAAATTAGTAATTTATTATACCAAATAAATATAACAATATAGTTAAAAAGAAAATTATTATTTCAATATATTTATGTACACGTTGAATGCCCATAATGAATTACTGTTTTTTTTTCTCCTCTTTATTTTACAGTCTGATTCCTCTTTTTTTTAATTTCATCGATACTTGAAATATATATATGTACTTTTATCTATTAACTGGTATGTTTATTTTGCCTAAAATAATAATTTTGAACTGTTATTTGATTTTTTTTTATACAAAATAGTGGAAACACTATTGATCATGTTGACCTTTTTTGTTTTTAAATATTTGTTCTTTTGTTCACTTTTACTTTCAATTGTATAGACTATCATTATGATCCGTATGAGGCTTTGAACAATGAGCACGACGTTCAATAAATGCTGCCATACGAGATGATGGAATTGTTGCTCCTTTTCCAATCTATAAATAAAACATATGATTTAATAAAGATTGAAAAAAAAAACAAATTTAATAATGAAAATAAATTACCTTAAACCACGGTGATTTTAATGTAATATCAGCATTAGCACGTTCTTCACCTCTTAAAGAGAGTAAATTTTTTAAAAGATCCTTGGCATCATTTGAAATAAATTGGAAATATTCATCAGGAAAACAATAATCACATTTTAATATATTTGCTGTTGTTTCTTCAACAGAATCATCTAAAAATGGTGATAAACCACTTAATAATACATATATCAATACACCAGCTGCCCACATATCAGTGTAAGAACCAGTTGGTCTACCCAGTACTAATTCTGGTGCTGAAAATTCTAAATCAGCTGGTGGTACAACAACAAGTGATTTAGCTCTAACAGCTTCACCAAAATCAATTAATTTAACAACACCAGTATCTTGATCAACTAATAAATTTTCTGGTTTAATATCTGAATGTGATTTATTTCTTTGATGAAGCCATGAAAGTGCTGATAATAATTGTGCTGAAAATTTACTTGCCATTGATTCAGTATAATCTGTTTTATTACTTAAATATGTAAATAATGTTGGACCACGAACAAGCTCCAATACAATTGTATCAAAATCTGGTTGTGGTGCATTTTCAAATAATGCAAATGCACGTATAATATTAGCATGATTTGTCATTGCAAGTAAATCATATTCAGCACGTGTTAAATCACGTGATTGTTTATGTCTTGGTGTTTGTTTTAATGCAACTTCTTGACCAGTGCCTCTATCACGTGCACGTCTAACAAGAGCATATCTTCCTTTTCCTAATTCATCTAATTCTAAATAACGTCCAATAAATTGTTCAGCTTCCCAGCTAATACTTTCATCAAGTGGAAGTGTAACAACTGGGGATGGTGATGTACCACCAGTTTGATCAACTACACGAAATGTATATGATGCACCAATTGGAAGATCAACTATAACTGGTGGATTATGAGCTGATTCAAATATTGGTAGCCATATTGTTGATGGTAATGCACGATATTCAATTGTTCCACATTCCATATCACGTTTTTCCCAATCAATTTTTACTTTTGTTGGTCCAATAACTCGTGCCCAAGTTGCACCAGTAACACCACCTTAAAAATTAATAACAATTTATATATTATTATAAAATATATCTATGCCTATATATATATATATTGATAATTTAATTATAAAAAATAATTACCAGTTATGCACAACGTTATTTTAACAGAATAAGAATCTTTTTCTGTTTCAATAATACATTCATAATTTCCTGCATCATCAATACGACAATGACATATTTCCAAATATAATAATCCAATACTTTGACATATTTTATGTCTTCCATCAAAATTAATAGGAATAAAATGTCCAATATCATCTTTAATTTCCTTTTTCCATATAACTGTATAATTATTAACATCAATATTTTTAACTTCAATTGATAATCTTGCAATATCTCCAACAGTTGCTCGAACCGGCGAGGATACTGGTTGAAGACTTATTTTTATTGAATTTTCAATTTTATTGATCATTTCAATTTTACGATTTTGATTATCAATATCAGTTTTTTTTGGACGGAATGACCATGCACGACTTATTGCTGAATTTGTTATTAAACTTGCTGGTATCCATAATTCTTCAGTTGCATTTATTGGTGATACAACAAGACCAGGACCATCTACATGTGATACAACAAGTTCATCACCTGCATGAAGTGCTGTACCCCAATCTGCAGCTAATCTTACTCGTGCTCCAGGTGCAACCTGTTTAATTAAATATATTTTTCATATTTATTTTCTTATTTATTAATTGATAAATAAAGTACAAAATTAAAAAACCCAGATATGTTAATAAACTATTTAATTTAAATTTGCAAAATCCCGTTTTCATGCTCACCCAAGAAGTTGTATTATGATGAAATCGTAACTGTTTTTTTTTTCAGAATAATTTTTCTCTTGAATTGCAAAAAAATCAACTATTACCATGATTATCATTATTATTGCTATTATTTTATCGTCTAACATTATCATTCCAGCACCAGTTAGTTTTAATAATAAATTTTCTTTTTTATTATTGTTTTTTTATTCAATTTTAATTTATTGTTGGCTATTGTAATTTGACACTGTTATTCATCAAAACATGAGTTTGTAGAAACTATCTGTTAATTATCTTCATTGCTATTTTATAAATATATCTATATTTTTTTTTTCTTTGTACTTGAAGGGTTTTGTTTTTAAAAATATTTTTTTATTAATTAAATTATTTACTTATTTGTTTTTTTTTTTAAATTATTTTTTTTGTTTACTATAAATGTTGCGCAGGTGGTGTTTTATTTTTTAATAATAATAGTATGTTATCGCAATGACAAAAGGCAATGCAATAGAGAGCAGATAGTGACAGGCATCAAGAGGAAGAAGAAGCGGAAGAATCCCTTTGCTGCAATCAATAATTTTAGTAGAAAATTTTATCGTTTAATTTAAAGAAATATATATTAATGAATAAATGAAAATTAAAATTAATAACACAAGTCAGCATGCCCCTTTTGATAATTAAATTTTTAATTTAATGATGAATAAATTAATTTATTTTATTTAACTTACGGGAATGGAATTATTTCGAACAGGTGAACGTGCTCGTAGTGTATTTCTAAAACCTTCAAGAAAATTTAATTTACTTTTTGTTGGTGATGGTGTACGTGATGAATCACTATCAATTAATCCACAATGTCCACCACTTTGAGTTTTATTAATATGTCCTTTTTTTAAATTTTTATCTTTATTTGATCCAATAACAGTTAGAGTTGGTGTTGATGGAGTCGTTGTTGCTCGCCTAGGTGAAGATTCGGGTGTTGTTGATCGTCTATAAAAATAAATAAATAAATATTAGTAATAATAATTTTCATTTATCATTTAAGCTAAAAAAAAAATAATTACAACTATTAATTAATTTTTTATTTTAAGTCAACATCTAATTCTTCATTTCAACATAAAAAAATAAAACATTAAATAAATATTATTAATGGATACCTGTAATAATCCTTAAACATTGATACTCTGGTAAAGTTGATAGGAGAGTGGCATTCAACAGTGGTAGAATAATCAATTGTTATTATATATTACAGTATGATGAAACAAAATAAAAAATTAAAAAAAAAAAATGTCTATTGAGGAAGAGGAAGTCGATATACCATTGTGCCCATAGTGCCAGGGTTAAACATACAAAAAGATGTTAAAAATTATAGATTATGTTTGAAAAGTGCACTCTAAAAACATCATAAAAAGCAGTACAATGTTATTCATCAATTAATCATTTATTCTAAACAATGGTTTTTTTTTTTTTCTTACGTTCATCAGTTTGGTTATTATATTATAATTTGATTTTCATGTTCCACATTTTGGTTTGTTTTTTGTTTTTTGACTTTCCAAGTATTAAAATTTAATACTTAAATATTTACATACATCTCAGTGCGGTGAGTTACAAACGTTATTAAAATTATTATAAATATGTTTAATTTTTTCCTTTTTTTTTTTCATTTTTATTATACATTTTTCATTGATTAAGATTTAGTAATACACCCACATTCATTTGAAAAAAAAATAAATAAATAAAAGAGAAATGAGATTATTATTATTATTTTTTTGTTTCTTTAGAAAGCAATGCAATAAGCTTTTTTTTACTCACTCACTCTGAGTGATGAGTATTAAAATTTTTCAATATTTTTAGCTATTTACCAGCATCACCAATATTATTATTATTATTATTATTATCGTTATTATCAGCATAATATTATGAAGAATTATTAATTATAGACATTGTACATTGGGCATTTGGAACGGATTAATAAATAGTTATAGGCTCTGTGAGCTTCAAAGAATTGAATAAATAGTTGTGAGTGAGTGAGTGATTTTAATGATTATTAAAATTGTTTTTATCATTTTTTATTAAATATTGTTTTTTTTTTAAATGTTAAAGGTTGATTTAAAAGGCTCAAAAGGCGTGAAAATTAATTATTAATTATGAGTAGATAATAAAAAGTGTCAATTACAGGACAAGGAAACAATTATCTACTCATTAAATGTCCAACTACTGCATCATTTACGTATCATCATATAAAATATACAAAAATATTGTTGGAACAAATATTCACAGGTTTTTGTTTGTTTAATTGTTATTTTTTTTTTTTAAATATTTTAAAAAATAATAATAATAATATGCATTCACGCTTACAGTGGATCTTTGGTTAATTCCTTTTGATAGGCGATTGGTGATTGTATCGCTTTAAGAAAATCACGTTGTGTTTGAAGTATTGATCTTATTGTTTCAACCCATTCTTGACGTGGTGGTCCATTGTCATCAATTGTATTGCACAAAAAACCAATAGCCGGTTTACGAGGATCTGTTGAACGTATTATAAATTTTTCTGGATCATCAGGTGAATCTTCAATAGTCATTTTATTAACCTGTAATAATAATATTAAAATAAAATGATAATATATACTAATAAAAATAATAATTAATATATATTTACCTGAATATGAGCTTTATGAACATAAGCAGGACTTGTAAATTGTGTTTTTTTACTAAGTGCTTCACTAAATATAATATTTTGCTCAAATATAAAAACTTGCCATTCACGTTCTTTAATTGTAACAGCTGATAACTCAGCAACAATTAAAGGACCATGTAAAAGAAGTTTACCTTGAGCAGTTATTTTACCATCAAAACCTTGTAATCTACCAACATCCATCATATCATTTGCAGCTTTTGGAATAACCATCATAACATGTACAGCATTTTTAAGATCTTGAATTTCATTTTCAAGTGTTGTTTTTTCAGTTAGCTCTAATATTTGACGTAGCAATAACTGATATTTTGTTATTCTTTGTACTGGTTTTATTAATAAATCACATATTTGTAATCTATGACCAAGTTTTTGTCTTAATTCTTCAAAATATGTATCAATATATTCTGAAACAATGTACTCTGATACTGGTTTATTTTGACAATATACAACATACATACGTAATTTTCTTTCATGTTTTCTAAATAATTGTCCAATTTCATGTGGTGATTCAATACATTTTTCTAATGATTTTAAAAATACATCACGATGCCATTCATATATTGCTTCAAGATTACCAAATATTATTTTATCTTTACCACCACGTAAATCAGCTGGTAATGGTATATCATTATCTGGATTTCTCATTGCATCCATATAACCTTCAACAATTGTTTTTAAATCATTAACATAATCACGTTCAGTATTAACTAATTCACGTATAACAAATTCACGTTTTTTAAGTGCAGCTGTTTCAGCATCAATATTTGTTTCTTCTTCAGTTATTGTTGTAGTGCTATACTGTGTTTCAATATCAGTTGATGATGTACGTGTTGATGTTCTAACATTAGACATCATACTATTTCTTTCTTGATTTTCAGTATGTTGTTCCATTCTTTCTTTAACAATTTGTTCAATTTCAGCTAAATCAACACTTGATGTAGCGTCAATTGTTCTTTCATTTGTTCTTTTTGTTGTGTTTGATACTCCACCACCATCACCACTACCATTACCACTTAAACCACTAGATGTATGTTCATCTTGTATTGTTGATACTGATGTACCATTAGCACCACTTACAGCCAATATTGTTTCTGTTATTGGTTTCATTGGTGGTGGTAATTCAAAATCATCATCACCATCTTCACCACCATTTTGTTCTGAATATTTTTCTTGTACTTCATTGTCTTCACAGTATGCATCATCTTTTTCAGCTTCTTCACCTTCTGACACTGTTCTACCAGTTTTATCACCACTTGGTAATTTAAATCTTTTATCTGATGATGTTTTCTTGAGTACACGTTCAGATACTGTTGTTTTTTCAACTTTTCCTTGACTCAATTTTCTAAGTGGTTGAGGGAACCATTTTCTCCTAAATTTTTACATAAACAATTAACTATAAATTAACAAGTACAAAAAACAAACAAAAAAATAATAATCTTTCAATTAAAAATAAATTTAATCTTAAAAATTATAAAATTTATATTTAATTTCAAGGATAACAATATTAATTTGCCAATTTTATATAAAAAAATTAAAATTTTAAATTATTCAAATTACTTTAAATATATCTTTAGTGTTAAACATATGTATATATAATTTTTTTTTTTTATAATTGTATTAATTTGGCAAAGTATCATACTCACCCTCGTCTTTTATTTCCGGGTGAGCTTGTGTTGCCAGATCCATTACTTGCCTCATTCCCACCAGAATCTATAAAATAAAAATATAAAAAAATAAATAAACTATTTAATGATTAAATAAATAATTAAATTTTTATTAAAGACAAAATGAGTAATAAAAAAGAGAAAAAAAAAAAAAAAAAAAAAAAAAAAAAAAAACAAACAACCGCAGTAGTTTTTAATTATTGTCAAA
Source organism: Aphidius colemani (assembly GCA_030523065.1). Taxonomy (NCBI): domain Eukaryota; kingdom Metazoa; phylum Arthropoda; class Insecta; order Hymenoptera; family Braconidae; genus Aphidius; species Aphidius colemani. The sequence goes on from JAPYYR010000731.1 coordinate 13,650, forward strand.
AATTTATAGTCAATAAAAATATGTTCCTTTGTCGCTTCATATGTGTCAAGTGTATATATATACTTATATACTCATTTATTTATTTATTTTTTTATGTATAAATACGTGTTGCATTTGGTAAAGTATTAATAGGAGCCAATGACCATTTTTTTGGCAACAAAAACTGCTTAATAATACTGTTTTTCATGCACTTGTTGAAACAAATTCACAACAAACTATCAAACTTAATTTAAATAAATATATATTTACACATAAATAAAGTTTCAACATAATCAATAACATTATTTGATTGATTATTATTTTTTTTTCGTCGTCGTCGTTCCATAAAGGATAAGCTGATTTTTATTATTTTTTCAATTTTATCACAGGAAAAGCTGGCTCAAGCTTGAAGAAAAGAAATAAAAAATAAAAAAAAATTGAATGACTAACTGGTTTATGTGTCAAGTTTTTTAGATACTAGGCGGAAATAATTTGGCCCTCAATACTTCTCACGCTAGCTTTGATTTTATTCCAACTTTTGTTGGACTATCATTTAATAAAATATGTAGGCGAAAACAGTTTAAGGCCGTATGTTCAACAACCAACTCGTTACCAACAACTAACACTTTCATGAAGATGACACTGACGTCAAAATAACATACTTTATATTATATTTATTGTTATTTTTAGAATTTAACTTGATCAAAAGAAAAAACAAATACTGTATATTATTTAATTTTTAAGAATAAATTCTCTTTTGATAAATTTGATGAAACTATTATTCATAAATCCATCAATTTCGAATGATGAATATTGAATGGATTTTATTGTTTATTATACTTTAGTAATACATCATGTGTAACATTGAAATTAAAAAATCGTTTATTTAATTAAAAAGAGAAACATGAAATGAAAAAAAATGTATATATCAATAAAATAAATATAGCAAATTGAAGAGCTGCTAACATGTGACTTTTATTGGATTAGTACAAATGTACAAATGTACAAATATATATATATATTCATTATTGAATACGTGATTCTTTGTTTTCAATAAATTGAGATAAATCGATTTATTTGAATAGAAAAATAAAAAAAAATACTGATGATTATACCGGATATTATTTAACTACTTTTTTTTTTTATTGAGAACAATTTTTTATTGTTTAATTTTATAAACGAGAGTCCAATTGGAATATACTGATGATGGAATGATATCTGCGTTCTTGGACACGAACCAGAATATATATGCAAATGTTGCTTTTCACTATTTTTATTTATTCATTGTTTTTTTTTTTTTTTTCAATTATTCCATTGCATGTAGACCGGTCATTCGACTGTCAAGCTTAGCTCAAGTTCATCTCTCATAATTATTTTTTTTTCTATTTAAAAAAATGATGGTTTATCCCTAAGCTTGATATAAAAAAACCCGACAACAACAATAACAACAACAACTTTGTCTGACACATAAATCAGCCAAGTAATTCGTCATTGTTTTAAAAAATAAAAAAAATATCATTTCGTAAATTTAAATTATTATATTAACTACTATAAAGTGTATTGTTATGAAAAATGTATTGTATTATTTATCCAGAAAGAAAACAATTGAATAAGAAAATAAAAAAGTATAATTAAATAATAAATTAATAAGTAAAAATAAAAAAGAATCCAAATTCAATTACAAAGTGTATATTGCATTCCAATTGGTACTTTTGGCACCAAGGTTGTCCTTATATGGTATAAGAGACACTTGCAATTGAATTGCATATATCTAGTATGATATTTGTAATCACAACACGAACAAAAATATATATGTATAAACTTGAAATAGATAAATATTTAAATTTAAAAAAAAAAAAAAGTTGTCTAACCTTGACAAGAAAATTCAGATGATATCCACAATTTTTTTGTTTTAACAATTAAATTTCTATATTTTCCCATGACTATTTAAATTAATTGTATTAATTTTATTGTTTATAATTAAAAAATGATTCACAATTAGAAGACGATTAAACGCTCATCATAAAGCGCGAAGCAAGACTGGTAAATAATTTGCTTCTACAGGAAGGATATACTGCCATCACCAACTTGTCATATCTTATTACTATTATTATTAACACTGTCATAATAATTTTTTTATAATATCATAACTAGTATTTTAATTTGGGAAATAACCAAAATTTAAATTTCATACATTTATAATATTATTAAAATATTATAATAATTTTTTTCAAATAAAACTAATGAGTTTCTCAGGAGAAAAAGCAACTGGAGTCTGCAAAGTGGTCAAGGACACGCGCTAGTGCGTATTGATCGAGTGCGGACCTGGCTCATACATGAACATCTAATTCAATATAATGTTATAGTCTAAATACACATTTTTTTTTTTCTTCCATCAAACAATTCAAATCATCAAATAAAAAACTAAAAAATTAACCAAGTAATTTCTTAATCAATTACTTATTGTAAATTTGTTTAGTTTTTTTTTTGACTCCAGTGACTAAAAGTATACAAATAATTTCTCTTTATAAAAGATGTCAGCTTTAAAAGTGACACCTCAGAGAGCTCTTTGATTTGTTAAATGAATGTTTGCATTTCAGTAGTTTAAAGATAAAAAAAAAAGAATGATTTTAAATGAAAAAAATTTAAAAAAAAATAATAAATTTATCCCTTTAATAAAAACGAATAATAATAATTTTTCTACTAGCTAAATTGTTGAGTGGCAAAGGTTTTTTAAAATGAAATGTCTTCGTCAACGTCAACTAAAAAAGCCTTGAGGTGAGACATATATAAATCACCAAATAGTACCAACTAATTTGTATAGTTTTCATCAGTTAATATTACGAATAAACTATTCAATGAAATCCACATAATACCTATTATATTGTCACATTGAGAAACTTGTTATAAATTCCTTTTCAAATTATTATAAAATTTGCGGGTATCAAGATGTATTGTAAACTTTTAAAAACAATTATTTGTCATAATTCAAGTTGGTTAATTTTACAAAATAATAATGATAAATTGATAATGATGAAATCATAAATTGATGATTAATTTAAAACTCACCTCCATCTTCGGTAGTTACTGATGTTTGAGCTGTTGTTAAAGTGTTTGATGCTTGACTAAGTGGTTTTCTTGATGGTGAAGTTTTACATGATGTTGTAGGTGGCTGTTTAAGGATACTTGTTGGCACAAGACCCTCAGCTGGTGGCTCAGTTTGACCAGATGATAATGGCAATCTAACTAGTGTCCATTCAATTGTTGTACTACTTCCACTGTGAATACTATTATTTTCTAAAACTTCAACTTGTTGTCCTTTTGTTACACTCAATTCACGTGTACCTGAAGTTGCAAAATGATCAGCCATTACCCATGTCATCTCAGTAACTCCAGTCTGTAAAATAAATACAAAATCATTATTAAATATTGACTTTATTATTATTTATTTTTTTATTTTTTCAATTAATAAAAGTATATACTTTTTGATGAAGCAAAAGGTCAAATGTGTTTACATTTTTCGATATCAACTATAAATAAACAAGCCATAACAATTTAAATATTTGTTATGGCTTTTTTATTTTTATGAATAGAAAATTCGATGAGATTTTTGAATTCTTTTTATCCATTAAATTGACAATGTTTATTTAATTTTAAATATAAAAATTAATTTTTTTTTCAATCAATAAAAATAGAAAAGGTGATTTGATATAAAAATAATCAATGAATCGATACATGTTACAAACAACATTTCTGTCTGATTGAATTTGTATAGATGGGCTTTTGAATTTTCGGGCCGGCGGAGCGATTAAATAATTATTCTTGCCCGGTTAAATTTCGGATGTCAATAAAATTTATTTTCATAGCTAAAATATTTAAATAATAATAATAATATTATTATATATTTATTTCTAAATTATAAATATATATTTTAATTGTTATTGGATTTTTCAAAGAGAAATGAAAAAAAAAAATAATAATTTTCTAAAAATTGATTTTTTTTCTATATTTATTGGTTAATTTTATTAATAATATTATACTTTTTTATTCAACACGTGCATGATTCTGATATAAAAATAAAAATCTTTCCTCGTCATCACAATACAAGTTTATATATTGCAAACGATAGATTAGCTTATTTCCGATTGAGCATTTTATTGAATGTATGAGATAATTATTATATCCTATGATGACTAAATATCGAATAATCATACCAATTACTTAAATAATTGGTATGACTATACTACAATTAAAATTTAAACTCCATCAATGATTATAATGATTAATTAAGCTCTTTTAATTTTATCAAATCATCATAATTTTGTTAATTAAGTTAAATGTTTAATTTTAATAAAATTTTACCTCAAATTTATTTTAAAAATAAATTATATTAAATCCAAATGTGAGATAAGATTCAAGTACATATTTAAATATTTTTAGAATAACAGTATTTAGGTTCTAATAATATTTAAAAAAAAAATTATTATTATTATCACAAGACACATCATTATGAATAGACTTTTTCTTTGAAACGAGTTTGTTAAACATTTTGTTAAATCAAATAAAATCATGTATGCGATACGATATCAATGATTTTTATCAATTTGAATGTGTCACCAGATAAATATTGTGTTGACTAGCACCATGAGTATCAATCGATTATTCGCATTTGCGCAAATCAACTTTAAAAAGATTTTTTTTCAAGCCAAAATTTAACGAATGATATTTTTGAAAAAAGTAACATAATGAAATTGATGTAAAGAAAAAAAATAACAATCAAATTTAAATGACATTGAGTATATAATGAGTGACAGAAAAGAGTGATTTTATTGTCAATAAATGATTGATGAGTTGATGACATATTGATGATTTGTACCTGGGAGGGTTGTCGTCGCAACAAACGAGCCTGGAAAGAGCTTGGTGTATCAATAGTATGTTGACGCGATAATGCAGGATGTGGTGGTGCAACTGATCCTTGACGAAACCACGGTAATGATATTTTTCTACGTGCTTTTTGGGCAATTGTTGCCGGTTTACCGGATGGTGATGTCATATTTATTTATTTTATAAATTTAATTCTAAATGTCACAGTGATATATCTAATTTTAATACATTGTTAATCAATATTTTATTTTGAAACAATTAATATTTCATTTATAAAATGATACTAATAATTATTATTATTAAATTTTAAATGTCGAAAGTTTAAACGCGTGAAAACTAATGTCGAGATTAACAGCAAGGCGGTGGCTGTAGTACTAAGTTTGCATGACAAATCTGCGACAGCCATAATATATTGTCAAAGTTTAACATCAATAGTAAATTTTTTTTTTTGACTCGATAAAAGATTACAAGATAATTAAAATGACAATAATTTTATTTATTTATTTTTATTCTCAATACATATAGAAGCTAATTTTAATTAATAATATGAATTTAAATAGAGAGAAAAGAAAAACAAACGGACCACGGAGTCCGGCCGACCCGAAAGTCGCGTCCGTACTGATTTGATATTCCTGGATTGTAATGACTGGAAAAATCGAGTCCCGGCTCAACCAAAATTCGAGCTTTGCCGTATGTTCGAATGCGTCACAGAGGATGAGTAAAGAAAAACGATGAAAGCTCTTTCCCGCTTGCGCTTGCAATATAATTTTCCCTCTCTTGAGAAATCACAAGCACTGTACCGGGGTAGATACAAGAAAACGCCCCCAATGTGTATAACCGGACGAGCCCACTGATAAAATATATATTTAAAAAAATAAAACGAACAAGTAGAGGCCAGAAGAAGAAAAAAATAGAATTAGAAAAAAAAAAACACTTAGATGTGCTACCAGCTATACCGATGACAATTCTGGAATAAAAAAAAAAACCAACAACTGGACCGAGTTGTCATTAAACACACCCAGACCTCGAAATATAAAATTTGTTATCAGCATTATCAGTGCGCATTTATACCTGCGCGAATATATTGAAGATAATAATGATATTTATTTAAATCATTTTAATCTTAACGAAAAAAAATAGCCAATTGGATTACTGGATTGTATTTGAAAACTTACGATATATATGTATAAAGAAGAATGATTAAATCTAAAATTAAATTGGTGATGATGCTATTGAATGTGTGAATATGGGCCAACTTTCAATCGATCTTAAATAATATTCTCAAAAATAATCTCAAAAATATTTTTGTTTTTGTTATATTTTTAAATATTATAAATTTTATTTGTCGTTAAACTTACTTTATCAGAGTCAGTTGTATTTGTAGATCCAAATGATGCTAATGAATTTCTATCAAGATTTTCAACACTGTCATCCAATGAAGTGCATTCTTCAAGATCTCTACTTGATCTTTGACTTGAACTTTTCTTCGCTGGACTCTTGGGCATACTCAAACTGAAGTAAGTCTCTTGAATAACCTCTCTCAATCTTTTGACCCAAAGTTGCTTGGCTTCTAGTGAATTTGCTTTTAAAACAACACGAGTATCACTAGTTGGTGCACGTCCAGTCCATACAGCAAATTTACATTCATCACCCTCAATATGTTCAGTAACACCAAGTTCAGATGTCATTAAACGACTTTTGTATATATATAATTTAACTTTACCACTTGAATCTTTAACTTCTTTACTAAATAATAAATATAATTCAAATAAAAATATATGACGTTCTCTTCCTTTACGTATTAATTGTTTTGGATCCCATACAGTAAATGAATCTTGTAATACAACATCACCAAGTGTATCAATTCTAACATCACAACCCTCAAGTAAACTCAAATGTAATGCATCATTAGCTTTTTTTGGTACATTAAGCATAACTTCTAATCCATCTTTAATTTCACCTTGTCCTTCTTGACAACATGCTTGTAAATCTTTTAACAATAATTGATATTTTGTTATTCTTTGAACTGGTTTTATTAAATATGCTGCTATTGGATGTTCAACACGATTTTTACTTTGTAAATCTTCAAACCAATTACCACCATGTGCAAATAATAATTGATTACCTTCTGGTTTATTTGTACAATATGTTACATACATATCAAATTTAGCAGCCCATGTTACAAAACAATGACCAACATCTTCAGGCATTGTTTCATATTTTTCTAATTCACGTAAAAATATATCACAATGAAATTTATATATTTCTTCAATATTACCAAATATTATTGATACTCTACTTTGTAAACCAGGTGGTGGAAAATTACCAGGTGATGGATATCTTGTTTCTTCCAAAAAACATCTAATACAAGTTTCTAAATCTTTAACATATGTTCTTTCTGTTTGTAATAATTCAGCCATTATAAATTCTTTACGACGTGCTGATCTTCTTTTTTCTTCATTTAATTCTTTCAAGTCTTTACCTTTTATTTTATCTTCTAATAATGGATCTGAATTTCTATCAATTGACAAAACAGAATCACTTTTATTACTATTATTATTTGTACAACCAATACCAACACTTTCATCTGATTGTGTTATACCTAAATCATCTTCAATTTGACTTTTATAAGAATCCATACGCATACTAAAATCTTTATAACGTTGATCAACTTCAGCAACTGATTGTTTTATTGCTGATGCATGTACATGTCCTTTTTCAACTAAATTATCAGCAAGTTGTATTAATAATTTAACTCTATCTCTTGTTTCTTTAGCAGCACCTTTAAATTCATTATGTTCTTGTAATAATTGTTCATTTTCAATACGATTTTTACCAACATTTGTATGTGTTGATAAATATAATTCACCTGTTTCATGTATCCATTCAAGTGCTTGTTTAGCACTACGTTCAAATAATACATACTGATGACACTGATCTAAACGTTTTTTACGTTGTGTCCAATGTTCAAGTACTTTATTTTCTTTACTTAATAATTCTTCAAGTATATTTTTAACTTTATTTTCTGATCCAGTTGTTGCTTGATAACTATAAAATTGTAATGATCTATTTGTATATTTTAAAAATGTTTCAGCAGTACGACGTACAAGTGTGCATGCTTTTAAAAATGCTTCTTTTTGTTCTTGATGTTTACCAACAAGTGTTGGTACCTGTCCAGCTTTGTCACCAGATGAACACCAATCTTCATCTCTACGATATTCTCTTTCTAAACTATCAAGAACTGAACGTACTTGTTCAGCTGTTTTATAAAAATTAATACTTGCTGTAACAAGTTTATGTCTTTCTTCAGCGCATGTTACTAATTGTTGCCATCTTTTAGTAACATCCTCAGCAACATCACGTATACTTTTTGGATCATAATGATTTGCACTAACTAATGCATCAGCACGATGTTTTACTTGTACAGCTGATGTATGAGTTTTTTCAATAGCAACTTGAAATTGTTCATGCTCTAAACGTAATTGTTCAGCATCAATTAAATTATCTGGTACTCTTAATGATGCAAGTAACATTGCTTCACCATTTCTAATCCAATTTGCAACATGTTGTGCATCATTTTGTAATTGTACTAATTGAGCAGCTTGTTCTAATCTTATTCTACGTATTTCAGCAAGATCTTCAGCATCCATTTCACGTTCATTTAAAAATTCCAATAATACTTGTACACGTGCACTTGCTGTATGTTGTCCATCAGCCATAATACATACACCAGCTTGTTCTAATACTTGTGCAAGTTCTTGTCCTTGTTGTAATACTTGAAATGCTGTATTTTGCATATGTGCAACACCATCATTATGTACTCTTAATAATTGATCAGGTGAACCTTCTCTTGGCGGTGCACGTAACTCTTGTGCCCACATTTCTAATTGTCCACTAGCTTCTAATGCATCTCTTTCAAATACACGTAATCTTAAACATAATTCAAGACGTAATTTTCTTGTTGCCCATAATTCTTCTAATTCTTGACGTAATATTGCTAAACGATCAAGTGCTGCTTCAACAGCACTTACTGAACCAGTTGTATCAATTTGTTGTCCATTTTGACTACCATTTCTATTATCACTATTACAATCATCACGTAATTCTTGTAATAATGCTTCACCTTGGCCAATTGTTGATGCACAAGCTTCTAAACAAGATGATCTATGTTGAGCGCATTGATCCAGCAATCTTTCAGCATTTTCTAAATTTTCAGCAACTTCATCTTGTTGTAATTCTTGACGTAATTCATCAACCCAACCACTTAATTCTTTTTCATGTGTATAAAATACAACAGCAAGATCAAGACGACGACGACGTTGTTCAACTCTTGTTGCAAAACTACCAACATGAGCTTCTAATTCTTGAGCAACAGCATATATTTCATCAGCAGCACATTCACCAGTATGAGCTAGCTCTTCAGCAGCTGTTAATAATTTCGTTGCATTTGTATATGTATTTTGAGCAACATTTTCAAAATGTTCATGACTTTTTTGATAAACACGAGCTTTTTGAAGATTACGTCCAACACCAGTATTTTTACGTATAAATACTTCACCATGATTTGTCAACCAATCTAATACTTGTTTTACATCTTCTTGAAATAATCTTAATGCAAGACGTTGATGTAATTTGACTTTACGTGCATGCCAACGTGCTTCTAGTGCTCTGTGATGTCCTAATATTTGATGAATAACAGCAAGTACATGTGATGCACCCTCACTGTAATCTGCTGCTGGATTTCCACTCATACCACCACGATTATCCATCAAGTGTCCATCCTATTATAAATCAAGTTTTTTTTTTCTATTTTAATAAATACTTTTGTTTTTTTTTATCAACAAATATGACACATATCTAAAATATTTTTTTTTTTTTGCTACCACTGAGATAAATTATGACCAGAGTTATTTTTTTTTAATTATTATTTTTATTATATAAATGTGTCATATTTATTTGATTATTATTTATATTTTCTACCGTGCAATACATGCAATAGTTTTATTAATTTTTTTTTTAAAAAAAGCAAAGGACATACATGTTTTCGGTTGGAGTGGTCAATCCCCTGAGGTTGATTACAAACTTGGACAAGATGATCCAACTGGTAAAGAAGCTTCTTACTGGTACTGTGTACCTAAACATTAATACAAGCCAAAGCAGCATGTGAGATTTTACTACCATCACCTTAGTGAATTATTATATATGTACAATACCATCACCTTAGTGAATTATTATATATGTACAAGTAGAAAATATAATTATGTATTAGAAAGAATCAATGTGATACTACAATTGACCAAAATTCCGATAGACTTTTGTATATTCATTTTTCATAAATATTTTTTTTTACCTTTAATTTAAAAAGAAAAAAAAAAATAATAATAATAACTTATTATTAATAAGAAATATATAAAATTATCCATTGTTTTTTTCTGTTGCCTGGAATAAAATTATTTGTTAAAAAAATGGAATAAAATTATTTGTTAAAAAAATTTGAAAAGTACCCAGTCACCAAGATGTGAATAATTGTCAGTAGTCAATAATCCATCTGCTAAAATAAATAAAATAAATAATAAGCAATAATAACTACGATGAAGCCTGCCTGACTCTCTCCCAAATCCGTTATAATATAAAAATAAAAAAAAAAAAAATTCGTACATAATCAAAGTGTAATGATTCATTGTTGTTTCCATTTCCAGTTGTATTTGAATTTGAACTATGACAAACTTGTAGCATTGTTCCTAATCCACTCAAAAGTGCTTGGTATGAATTGTAAACCTGTTAAATATTTCTTACTAAAAAATGTTTTCTTCTTGTCAATTTAATCACTGATATTATTATCACAAAATTGAATAATAAAATAATTAAATTGAATATTTGATCAATGGAATTTAAACAATAATAAATAAATAAATAAATAAATAGTTTTTTTTGTTATTTTTGTTTACCTCTGTGTATGCTTGACACATTGCTTCATAGAGTGTTTGATGTTGTCGTATATGTGATTCAAGAACTGAAATTTCATTTGGTAAATTTGTTGATTCACATGCTTGACTCCATCCAGTAACACTGTCAACATATTGTTCAGCTTTATGATGAAAAACAACACTTAAACCAAGTACAGCAGTACGTTCATCTAATCCAGCAGCGAATTCTTTCCATGCACGATCTAATCTACCAGCAACAGCACGTACATGTCCAGCAGCATAATGTTGTGTTTCCAAAAGTCTACCAGCCATTGTTAATATTTTATTAATATTAACATAAACATTCATTGAACTCATTGTAAAATGTTTATGTTCTTCTTGTAAATTTTTAGCAAGTTGATATGATCTACCAATTTCAACATAATTTGCTAAAAATACTTGACGATTATGACATATCCAATCAAACATTTTTTCACAATCTTGTTCAAACATTCGTAATTGAAAACATTGATCTAATTTTGTTTTTTTAATATGCCATACTTGTAATAAATGTTGTTGTGCTGAATGTACTGATTCTAAATGTTGTATAACAATTGCAGCTAATGCTCTACCATCTGGATCACTACCACCAGATGCACCACTTTCAACACTACTACCACCATTTTCACTACCAACAACTGAATTTGCTCCAATTCCATTATTAAAACGTTGAAGTAATCTTTGACCAACAACTTGTACTTCTTCAACTGGTACTTTCATAATTTTTTTTCTCATTTCATTATGCAAATCAATACCATGTTTTGCACCACCAACATCATCAGCAAAATCATTTCTACTTAAATCTTCTTGTAGATCATCCAAACGATCAAGTAAATCAGCTGCTTGCCATGTAAAATCTTCAACAGCAAGACGTGTATCAATCCATTGAGCATGATCATACTGAAGTGATCCATCTAAATCACCAGTTAATTGTGATGGATCAATAACTTTTGATAATGCTTCAAGGCTGATTGTATTGATCTGCAATGATACGACAAATATATATTATATATACATGTATAGATAAATAAAAATATTTTTATACAGCATGTATTGAACAAAACTAGGCCAAGAGCCAGAAGAAAAAAAAAAAAAAAAAAAAAAAGATGCATTGTATTGCTCAGTATTATGTATCTTTGATGCATCATCATCAGTATTATCAATATAATATTGGATGCTCTTTGCCAAAAGTTATCTGGTTTTATTATGAATACAACATATACAGAACGATGAAAATGTTCATGTAATACTTTTAATATTGGTTTTACAGAATCCCATGTACCACCTCGCATATCAATTATAACTGTAAAACGTAAACCTCGTGCTTCATCATTTGGTATTGCCAATAAATATTGTAATAAACGACGATAATCTTCTGGTTTAGCACGTTCACGTCTTACTGTTGTTGGAAATATTAATACAGGACCTCCACGACGATCACGACTACCTGGTAATATTGCCAAACGTTCTTCAAGCAAAGGCAAAACCTCTGCAGCTCTTGTTCCATCCATTTTACAATATTTATTATTATTTTCCTTATTCTATAAAATTCTGTAACATAAAAAAAAACAGATAAGTCACTTTAACTAACAAAGCTAATATTATAAATCAACCTAAGTCGAACTATGTTTTATAAATAAAAAAAAATAACACACACTGTATCGAACATTTGAATCAATAATTGACCTTGACAATATATATATTCAAAATACAAAATAAAAAAAAAGCCTTCGGTTAAGTGTAACCCTTCAAGGGTTTTTACATGCAATCACTGTTTTTATTTATTTTTTTTGAGTCATCTATGTATACACGCACATATTATCAACACATTGATAACTAAAAAAAATAATCTTCATCGATTCTATCAACATTTTCATCCCCTTGGTCACTCTGTCGTCAACAACAAAGAAACTTTAACACACAATGACCAATAAATTATCAAAAATCCATCACCCTTTATCAGTTTACTTGTTTTTTTTTCATTTTTTTTTTAAGATGTATTTGATATTAAGCCCTTTTGACTTGTCCTTAATATAATTCCCCTCTTTTCGTTGATTCCTCAAGGTATTCAATCAACATCTACTGTGTAAATCTACGTATATGTACACAATACACCTTGGATACGTAACTAGAATCTAACTACTTGTATATAAAATTGTTATTATATTATTACCTTGATTTGAATGAATAACCGGTGAAATAATTTATCTTAATTATATTGGTGCTTAAAATTCTTGCACTATTTTGTATTAGTAATTCATTTTTCATATTGTTTATTAACTATTTCGGCAATACACAATAGTCAACGCCAAATAATCATGTTTTCTGCCATCTTTCTTGAAACTTTCCCCACTATTGGCCACCTCCTCATACACACTTTTACTCTTTCTCTTTCTTTCTTTCTTTGAAAATATGTAAAATCAGCGAGAGAGAAAGAGGTAACCAGTTTTTTTTTCTCTCTTTTGGTTATCATTACTCGATTAGTTTTTCCAATGGCCACCTCGAGCGCTAGCTACCAATTAATTAAAAGAAAAAAAATAATAACAAATAATTAATTTCACTTGATATTGTTTATAAATTTAGGATAACAATATCGTAATTAGTTTTAATAAAACAATTTAAGTAATACAATAAATAAATGGTTCAATGTGCTTGCCTGTCTTTATTTTCTTTGGAGTGTTATACCAAAAAAATACGGTATAAAAAAATATAAGAAGAGCTGGGCAGCGTGTGCCCATGAAGGTTATCTATTGCTGGATCAACATTGGGAAGACAAACAAAAGAAAAATAAAAAAAAAAAAAAAACCGTAAATATCCCATAAAAACAAAAATAAAAAACACATGTATCATTTTATAAAACTTGTATTTGTTATTTTCGATTGTTTAAATTACATATCATTGCAATAACAACAACAATAATTGTTCAGTGCCTTTATAATAAAAAAAAAAGTGTAGATATCTCTAATTGGGTAAGTAAAATAATAAGAAATATACATTCTTATCAACTTAAAAGATAAAATTTTATTTAGTGTCAAATTCCATTTATAAATAAATGAAGTTTGTTTCTATGAAGAATATAAAAATAATATATATGAATATTTCAACTTAAAATAATAAAAAATTCTTTTTCATTTTTAGTATCATATTGGCAAGATACCTGTTGAATGCCAACACCCCAAAATAAAATTTAAATGTTATTTTATATCAATAACAATTATTAAAATCGAACTGTAAGTACACACATTAAAATTAATTGACTAATACGTAATTAATAGGAATGTAAAAAGTATATACAGTCTTAAGTATTTTTTATATGTTTTTAGACCTCATGATGTCAGGGAATCCCAACATTATTTCAAGCTCAATGTCAATGAGCACTGAAAATGGAATTTCCATCAAGGAACCTAATTATACAAAAGATGAATTACCTTGGGGTATTGAAAAAACAAAAAAAAAGAGTGAAGATGGTTGCTTTTTATGCAGATTGTGTAAGGGTAGAACAATCGGAAGAATTTTAAACATTGATACTCATGTTAATGGCTTGAAACACTTGAAAAATTTAAAAGAATTTTTAATTAACGAACGAGACAGGTTAACAATACAAATACAACAAAAAGAAAATAAAAAGGTGAATTTTAATAAACAAAATTTAAATTCTATTCCAAAGTTGATGTCATTAAATATCACATCTAGCAAATTTAATTGTGGACTGAATAACGAACCAAATATTATTAAAAATACACCATTAAATACCTCACAATTACGACAATCACAAGATGAAAGTAAATTATCATCATCATTTGATGTACCAAGTGATGAATCATTATCAAAATATTCAGAGTTTATTGTTGAAAATAATAGCACTGATAAATTTGCCTATAGATGCACACTATGTTACACCAAACTCAAGAGCGATGGTTCAGCTTCAAATCATTTAAATAATCCTCAACATATCGAGAGTTTAATTAATGATAAATTAATTAAAATAGCTCGAATGGTTAATAAACAACCACTTAGGGAATTTAAAGATAATAGCTGGTTGCCTCAAAATATTTATTATCACGTTACGTCTGATGAGTATTCATGTCAATTATGTGAATCGAGATTTAATAATTTTTCATCTATCAATGAACACATTTACGATTGTAAACGTAAAAAACAAAGAAAAGTTGCTGAATTAATAAAAAGTAATATAGTTAAATATGGGATAGAAAATGTTGCAGTTCAACAAAACAATTATACTGAAGAAACGAAAGTCAATATTGATAATAAAAATGATGAAAATGATGTTGTTAAAATGGATACAGCTAATGAAAAGAAACCATTGACCAACAGTTTATCATCAAATAATTATCATGAAGAATCTCTCGATTCTTTGAATTTTCCAAAATGGAAATCAATTGAAAAATCAGCTGGTAATATAAATTTAAATAGTTCAATTCATATTGCACCAAATCAGATAAATTCTATTGTTAATAATGAAAAAAGAATGACTAACTATGATTCAACAGAAACAAAAGACGATAATAAATCAAAAGAAATATTATCAAATGAAATAAAAATGCTCAGTCAAAATTGTTATCAGTGTAAAATTTGTTTATGTAAATTGTATACTTTGATCGATGTTTCACAACATTTAAAAGGTCAACGGCATTCTACCACCAAAAAAAAGACTCTTGAATTAAAAAACGAAGAAAATAAACAACATGAAGAAAATGTTGAAGCTACAAAATCAAATGACAAGCCAAGTTTAAATAAACCAACTGAGATTAAAAAAAATCCTATTGTTAATAGTCAAAAAGATACAGCTTCAGTTTTACGCCATCAAAAAGATTTTCCAAATGCAATTAATGAAATAAATTCATCACCAGATACCAATTTGTTTCAGCAGAATAAAAAAATTCCAACAACAACAGAAACAAGTAATGATAAAATGCCTAAACAATCATTATCAAATGAAGTAAAACTACTTCATCTAAATCGTTATGAGTGTAAAATTTGTTTATGTAGATTGGATGGTATAAAAAGTGTTGCACAACACTTAAAAGGTCAACGGCATTTTATCACCAAAAAAAAGATTCGAGCATTAAAAAATAAAGAAAATGAACAACATGAAAACAATATTGAAGTTAAAAAATCAAATGACAATCCAAGTTCAATTAAATCAATTGAGATTGAAAAAAATTCTATTGTCAATAATCAAAAAGATACAGCTTCAGCACTACGTCATCAATATGATTTTCCAAATGCCATCGATGAAATAAATTCATCATTTTCATCTCTTAATATAACACCATTCGATATAAACAATAATACTGTTCAAAATTACAGCAAAACCAATGAATTACGTTTTAAAAAACTTGAAGATCCACGTAAAGCTATGATGAACGCGGAAGACTGTGAAATATGTCATATTAAAGTTCCAGGAGGAGCAAAAGGTTTAAGCGATCATCGTTCAACTGATGAACATATTAATAATATGAATAAAGTATTTGGTTTCATGAATTCATCAGTAAAAACAATTTGGTCTACTACAACAACAAATCAAGCATCAACAAGTACAACGGTATTTAATAACTCGACAGGTTTAAATTTAAATAGTGCAGCTTGGCCAACAGTTATTGATACAGCTAAATCAAGAGGCACCGTAAATATTTCGGAATTAAAATCAAGTAATAAAATTGCAGAACCAAAAGCAAAACATTCTTGTCATATTTGTGGAAACAAAACAGTAACTCAAAATGATCTTCATACACACATGAGTTGTCATTTTGTTGATAGATTTGTTATTAATTCTGAGATAGAAGTTAATTATATATTAAAAACTGAAAATGGAATAATTAAAAATTTAGAAAATAATGAAGAAGACTTGAATGAAAACGAAGAAGACTTGAAAAAAAATGAAGAAGAAGAAATAACTAATATGCAATCATTTTTAAATGATTCATTAGGTATCAAACCAATTATTGATTTATTTTATGATGTTAATAACAATAACAACAGTGAAAATGAATCATCAATAAATGAAGATGTCGATCCATCTTCAAATGACACCTGTGATAAAGACAATAGAAAACAAGACAAAAGAAATGAAAAAAAACTAATACTAAAACGTAAAAAAATTGAAGATAATGTTATTTACAATGGACCAAGTGAAAATTCAGATATTTATGAAATTGATAATGATAAAATTGATAATATTAAAAGAGGAATTACTCTTTCAATAACTCTTGATGAAAATAATATTTGGTGTTTTATTTGTAATGAAAAAGTAAAAAATTCACTACAAACATTTAATGAACATATTCGTTCACTTTTACATGAATGTAATTATGAAAAATTAATGGATCAACATAAACAATATGAGACATTTAATGATCAATTGAGTAGTTTTGATTTGGCTATTCAATATATTTATGAAATATCTGACTCAACAGTACAATGTTTAGCATGTGATATATTGATAATGAATAGAAATGAAACGATTAAAAATCATATTGATAAAAAAAATCATCAAGATAAAACTAATATTTTTGATAAAAATAAGAATAATATTTATAAAAGTATTCATTTGATAAATCATCCCTATTTTTATAATTGCCAAGTATATTGGTGTGTAATATGTGGTACAAAATTTCATAATGAAATAGAATTTCGTAGACATCTTGACCAAAAAAAACACCATAAAAAAGTTGATGAATATTCGCAAAAATTAATATTCGATTATTGTCCAACTTGTGCTGTGTTGTGGTATGGATTTCCTCAAACATTTTCATATCATTGTGAAGGAAAAATGCACAAATATCACAAAAAAGATAAACATTTCTTCATCAATGAATTACCAAGTGTTATTAATGATATGCTTGCAAATCCAGATTATTATGCAGATGAATTGGTTAGTTTAATTGATAACTTTGCCGAAAATGAGCGTAAGAAAGAAAAGCTAGTGTTAAAAGATTTAACAAATACAGTTAAAAATAAATATCCACAAGCACAACATTATATTTTTGGATCTCGCCTGACTGGATTGGCATTGGAAAATTCTGATATTGATGTATACTTGGATTGTAAACATAAAAAAAAGAGTTCGTATTTTGGTTCAAGTAGCATTGAAGTCAATGAAGTAATAAAAGAAGTTGAAAAATGTTTGATTAATAAAAAAAATGATTGGCTTATTAAAAGAGTAATCTCAAATGCAAGAGTACCAATTATCAAACTTGTTCATCGAAAGACTTTAATGGATTGTGATATTTCATTTAGCAATGGTCTTGCTGTTGAAAAATCAATTTTAGTTAAAATATATTGCGATAAAAATTCAAATTGTCGTAAACTTATTTTATTTATAAAAAAATGGTTTAATTATTGTGATCTTACTTGTATTTCAAGTAATGCAGTAGCTTGGTTAGTTATTTATTATCTACAAGTACAATCAATATTACCAGCAGTCATTGAACTAATCGAAAAAAAAACTGTAAAACGTACAGTTGCTGGCTGGGAAGTTGGTGTTGGAACTGATATATTTACTTTTACTGAAGTCAAAGATTTTAAAAAATTATTAAAGGATTTTTTTTTATTTTATGCATACTTTGATTATAAAAATGATATAATATGTCCATTGTTGGGCAAGGCTGTGAAAAAAAGTTTATTTTTTAAGCCAAATGAGTTACCAGTTTCAATGAAACAATATGTTCTTCAACTAGAACGTGGTCATATGCTTGAAGTTGATTGTGTCATGTGTATTCAAGATCCATTTGATCTTGGACACAATATGACTGATTCTGTTGACAAATTTAATGTCTATCGTTTGATGACTTTTTGTATTAGCAGTGCTAAAATACTCGAAAAATAATCTATGTTGAATGTTATTATTTTAGCAACATATTTATGTTTATATGAAGGATTAAAAACATTCAGTATTTTTTGTTTCTTATTAATAATATTTTTTTTTAAGTTTAAAAGTATTCAGACAAAAAATATTCAAAGATTATTTTTCTCATGTGCCTTAACTTGGTGTAATATTATGATAAAATATTACACATTAATGTTAACAACTTTTCTTATGATTTATACTAATAAACACATTTATCTATTTATAAATTAAAATTATAAATTTTATGACGATAAGTGTGTTTTTATCAATAAAGTATGGGTTAATTTTTATTTTAAAAAATGTTGTTATTTATGTTTAATTTTATTTATTTATTTAACGAAATATTTGATATATAGTATTTTTTTGGACCACAAAATAATATTTTCAACGAGCCAAAAAAATAAATAGGTATTCACTCAGCGAATACAAACAAAAAAAAAACATTTATTATCGATTTTTGTAATCAAATGTGTGGAGTAGACTCTACTTTAAATCATAGTAAATAATAAATTGATTTGTTATTATTTTTTTTTATATATTATACTTCAATAATTATAGTCTCTAAATGTATCAACATTTTTTTAAAACAAAATTAATTGTTAAACTTTTAAGTTTTTCATTTTTTTTTCAACAATGTTTTCGAGACAAGTTTCATCCTTTTGTACCAAGTTTCTCATCAATACATTATTGGAAAATAGCGGCCGATATCTTCGTCTCGATGATTTTTTCTTTTTGATTTTCTTCTTATTGTCATTAATATCATCTAAGATATCATCGATGTTGATGTTGTTGTTGTCATCGTCATCGTCGTCTTTAATGTTAGTAGTGTCATTATGGTTTTGCTTTTGTTTCCATCCATTAACAAGCATTGCATCAGTACAAAGTGGTCCACCATTTAACTAAAACAATTATACTCATTATTATTTGGTTATGAAAAATAAAAACAAATTATACATTTTTTTAAATGATAATTACCGCTTGAATATCAGCTGTTATTTCATCATAATTTGGCTGCCAATCACTGTCATAATCAGATGAGTATTTAATTTCCTCAAATATCTTTAATGATAAAAAACAATGATAAATAAATTCTAAATGAACACATAAAATTATCAGAACTTATGGAGTAAAGTAAAATGAATGATTGATCTTACGTGTGAATTTTTTGGTAAGGGTATTCGTGGTCTTGTACTTTCAGATGATCGTTTTTTTTTTATAAATTTTCCTGGTTCATCATCTACTGGAAGTTGAGTTCGTTTGTTGATTTCGTTACGAGTAATCCAAGGTTCCATGATTTATTTATTTTTATAATCTGAGTCCATAAATGACAAATAATAAAATTATTCAAGGAAAATAGATCTGTTTGCAATTTGAACGTTTGTTTACAATTATTTAATAAGGGGAGATGAGTAGTCAAGTTGACAAGTTCTCTGAGTTCTCTGTGTTCACTGTTCTCAAATCCTCTCTCCGTATGGCAAAAAAAAAAAAAAACCATGTGTTTCAA
>JAPYYR010000732.1:0-23891 GCA_030523065.1 Aphidius colemani
ATTCACTCGTATATTTACGCGTTAATTCACTCGTACACTAACGCGTTAATTCACTCGTACATCAACGCGTTAATTCACTCGTACATTTACGCGTTAATTCACTCGTATATTTACGCGTTAATTCACTCGTATAATTACGCGTTAATTCACTCGTACATTTACGCGTTAATTTACTCGTACATTCACGCGTTAATTCACTTGTACATCAACGCGTTAATTCACTCGTACATTAACGCGTTAATTTACTCGTATATTTACGCGTTAATTCACTCGTACATTAACGCGTTAATTCACTCGTACATTTACGCGTTAATTCACTATTAACGCGTTAATTCACTCGTACATTAACGCGTTTATGTCACTCAAAAACTTAAACACCTAAACACTTCAAAACCTAAGAACTTCAACATTTCAAAACTTAAAAACTTAAAAATTTTAAAACTTAAAGTGTTTAAGTGTTTAAGTTTTCAAGCGCACATCCCTAGACGATAGTTATATGTATGTACTATGTAGATATGTACGCACTATGTATGAACTATGTAGTTCGGTAGTTCGTTTTTTAAAATTTCAATAAATGGCATCAGAGTTAGCCTTTATGGTAAGAAAGGCTGTGATAAGTTCTCCAAAGTGTAAAAAGATGGCAATATTATCTACATTTTGTTAGAGTGGGTATAATTGAACTAGAATAACAAATAAAATTTGTTGAATCATAAACGTTTATACTAGTTGCGGTTGGAATTATTTGTTTGTTAATCATTTTTGTATTATATTGAAGAAAAACAACTTACCTCAGTGGTTTGTTTCCAGCTGGAAATTTATTCAAGATAGTCAGTGGCTCACAAGATGATCAAAATCATTAAAAAC
Source organism: Aphidius colemani (assembly GCA_030523065.1). Classification (NCBI taxonomy): domain Eukaryota; kingdom Metazoa; phylum Arthropoda; class Insecta; order Hymenoptera; family Braconidae; genus Aphidius; species Aphidius colemani. The sequence continues at coordinate 865 of JAPYYR010000732.1, forward strand.
TTTTTCTTTAAAAAAATAATTCTTAACGATGGCAACTGGGACAATAAAAAGTCGATGAAACTTTTTTAACACCACTTTCAAGACAATCCATAATTTATCCTTAATTTTCTCAGCTCGTATACATACTGGAGCCAAAAATATAACTAAGATATTTTCTGTCTTTATATAATAGCTTTAATTTACATTATTTTTATTTTAAATATATAAATTAAAATTAATCACGTATATACAAAGAATATTCACAATAGCCCCCGACATCATCTCTTCACTTGACTAAATTTTTTGTCAAAGGGTAAATAAGCTCAGCCAAGTATGTTCCGGAATAATTGATCTCAATTTACTAGTTACGACGGATGTATCCGTCATCTTTGATATAAAAAATACATGTAGTCTTGTTATAATATATAAAGACTGATAAAAAAATATTCATGTTTTTAATTCATAAAATTTATTAGTTATATTTATTTATCAAGATATTAATAATTAGAAATTTATTATTTAAATAATAAAATTATATTTAAAAAATTTATCAGAGTATGTAGCATAAATGTTTCAAGTATATATATAAACAAAGGGTGGTAGTTGTTCAATTTAACTTTTACTGTGACATACTTGGCAAATAGTAGTATTGAATTTTGTTAAATTCTTTGGCAAACAATTCATGAACATGTTATAAAATCAGCTCTCGCCTGTTAGAAATGGTAAATATATATTACGAAACAAAAAGAATTAGGGCGGTAAATTAGGGAAAATACAAGGGAGAGACGCTGCAAGTTTGAAGGCAATCAGAACCAATGTGATTATCGTAACAAGAAATTCAATTATTTATTCATTCCTCTATATCGAAATTGGTTTAACTGATCATTTAATTTGGTTGCGCAGTAATTGGCACGTTTAGAATGGTAAAATACAGTTGTAGAGAAAGCAATGATATACCTAGCTGTGCAAGAAGGCGTGGTGACCATATACAGATCGCCAAACAAAATGACGAAGAGGAGAGGTACAGAGTGAATTTAGCTTAATGGTTATACAGCTTATTTTGTTGAGTCTCGTTATAGACTGATAACATTATCATCAATTGATTTAACATTTGAATATGTTGGCAAATAATTTAATTATTATTTTGAAGATCTTTTTGTAACAATGATTAATAAATTAAGACAATTTAAATATACCGAGCTATTATCGTTAAATATTATATGATTGAAAAATTAGAGAAACAAAAAAAAAGAACACTGACTGAGAATCGAACCCAAGATGTATATAATATGAACAAATGTATTTAATATTATAGAAGCAACTATTTCACCAATATAGCGTCGGCAAAACAAACTGCAAACCCACTTAAATTATTTTCTCATTTTAATATTATATTCAAAAAAAATCTTAAATCTAGATAACGCGTATTCGACAATGAGGCAAATAACTTTTGTTTCTATTTCATTAACAGTGTACAAAATTTATTTGACAAAATCTGAAAAATATCTCATTCCAAAATTCTAATGCTCTAGTATATATATATAGTAAAATAGAGGAAAGAGACGCGTCCAAGAAGGCGTTTACATGAGTAAATGAACATGGGGTGGTTATCCTGGGTAACGCCTCTTCAAAAAGAGTAGATTTTCTATTGGATAGCGTGTAAATGGCGGCCTTTTGGACATGTAGTAGTGTGATGCTTTAGCTATCAAGCTTGTAAGTGTTTATGTGAAAAACGCTAAGTTAAATGCTGATAAATCTAGTCTATGACGATGGAGCAACTAGCTCAGTTCGTTTCAAAAAGCTTTGATCATAAGGCTATTGTGGATTGTGATTCAAAAAAAAATTGTGGTACTTCTATGGCTGATTCAATTACTACGACAATAAGTTCTATTTCTACTAACACAACAACTACTACTTCAACTTCAGCTAGGACTATAATTACACTTAGTGTTGCTCATCTCATTGGAAAACTTAAAGATTCTTCAACTGATCATTGTATGAATATTATTGAATCATTAGTTTTTTTTTTTTCATTGACATGGAATTATTATGATTAAATTAAATCAAAATTACATATTAATCATAGTGGTGCAGTTCTTTTAGAGGTGTCAGTGTAATATAATATACGGTGGAGATTATCTTGGAGTTAACTGTTGTTTTAGCAGGATTTCTAATTGCAATTTTCGAATTTTATATTTCTATTTTTTTGAACGTAAAAATGGATTGGCAAAATACTCATTAAACGCTTCATTCCACCTTCCAATTTTTAGCATACTTAGTCTTGAATCTTCTAATGAATCTCAAAACACAGAAGAGTCGTGAATATTTTTTATCATTCGAATTTACAGCTAAATTTCTTAGTGAATAGGATAATTGTATTATCTCATTCCAAATTCACATTTTTCATATTTTTTTTTTTTTTAGATATAATTTCAAACGTATCAGATCAGTTGCGAGACGTTGAACCGAAAAAAATAACAGAAGAAATTGATAATGAACCGAGTTCTCCAGAGACTAAAGTAAAACTTCAACCAGAAAAATTCTCAATCATTCCAAAACATTTAGAAAATTCAAAAAAAGAAAAAACAGACAAAATCATAGGAATTGTTGTTTCAAAAAGAACACCAAAACTTCATTGGTCGACAAAAAGTTTTCGTGAATGCAGTCTTTCCCTACGATCGCCTAATCATACAATTGATGAGCCAACTTTTGGTGAAAAAAATGTGAATCGCAGTATATTAAATGATGGGAACACTAATAGTAAGCAGATTATCGTTAGAAATATTTCTTTAAGTGTTTGCCATACAAAAGAACGGAAAAATATTGATAATTTTTAACGCTTGTTTTTATTATTGGTTGCAGCAGGTAATAGCGATCGATCAAATGAAATTGACAATTCTATTGGCAACGGTAAACAACGACGATCAAGAACAAATTTTACCCTGGAACAATTGGCTGAGTTAGAGCGTCTTTTTGACGAAACCCATTATCCAGACGCATTCATGCGAGAAGAGTTGAGTCAACGCTTAGGATTATCAGAAGCCCGAGTACAAGTTTGGTTCCAAAATCGACGTGCTAAATGCCGAAAACATGAGAGCCAACTTCATAAAGGTAAATAGTTATACGAAGCAATTATATCACAATATATTTAGCGAAAATCAGCCGGGTATAGATTGCAATAAAAGTACAATGATTTACGCTCGATTACCCAAGTAAATAAAAACGCACATAGACAGTACAAGTGATAGAGAGCTGATTTTTTTTAATACTCTCGATCAGCACTTAGAACGGCAACTCGACAGCTGACGGCGGCTAGCTTCGCATTCTTATAAAATATTTTTTTCAATTTATTATTTCAGGAATTTCTAACGGAATTATTTTAGCACCTAGAAGTCAATTGACATCACTTGAGCCTTGTCGTATATCACCTTATCTTCCAGCTTTACGTCTACACCCACCAATTTCATCATCTAATTTTAATTCATCAAAATCTCATTTAACTGGTTCAGCATTTGATCCAGCGGAACTTCATTATGCAATAACTGGAGGTCCATTTGGTGTACCTCCAACACCTCCTGCTTTTACACATCATTCACTTGATTTGGCAGCATCTTTAGCTGCTGCTTCAGCACGATCGAAAAATAGCAGTATTGCGGATTTGAGACTCAAAGCTCGACGGCATCAAGAAGCATTAGGTCTTGATAGCCCAGCATAGAATTGACAATTAATTAATTTATTATATATTTTCTAATATATTTGTATAGCTATTTGGTTAATTATGTTCAGTTATTTTCATTAATTTATTCATTCTAATTGTGATTTTTAATGTTTTCAATATTTGCCATTATACATTTGTAACATCATACCGTAACCGTCCAATTTTTTTAATCGCATATGAATGTTTTTATTTGTGTTATGATGTTATAAAAAACAAGTAGATATTTATGTGCATAAAACAAATGTAGAAAATTATTCTTGTTTAAATATTGAAGTAAAAAATAGATCATTGTGTGAAAAATAGATCAAATTATTGCCAACACATTGACCAGTCAATATTTTAAAAAATTTATAAAAATCATAATTTGATGTATAATCTATTAAAAATCATATACTTATGTCAAATATACATAGCCTTTATTTAATTTTTAAGAAAAAGAAAAAAAAAAAAAACAATTATCAATTTAAAAAATTTATGAGATATTAATAATTTCTTTCACCAAATTTCGATAAAATTTAGAATATTTTGAATAAAATAATAAAAATTTATTGTATAATGACTCAAGATTTTTGAATAATTTAAAACTCCTATCTATAAAAAGTAAATTAAATTTTTTTTTTCATCATATAAATTATCAATGAGCTTTTATAAAAGAAAAAAATAAAATATTCAAGGATGTTTTTAATTTGTACATACGCAATATGTGGTTATAGCCCATGACAAATGGATACAAGTATATATAACATTTGTAAATTGAGGAAATGGTTAGTTCGTTCAGCTTGATTTTGAGGCAACACTGGGCACATTGGGAGAAGGGTACTAATGCAATAACGCAACACCATGTGGATAAATCAAGCAGTGAACCGACAAGCAAGCGTTTCAGTGAATCAAGCCCGGCTTTTTGCTGTCAACTAACTGGTATACTATATTGAATCTGTAGTGGAGCTTACCATCCAGCGTAATCGTGTTACCAAGCTTTCCACTTTCTACTCTCTTGGGTACCATTATATACGCTTCTCTCATTCTATATACATGTATAAACTGTCTTGCAAATATTATCACAAACTGGTCTCTGTTAGATGACTAATGCGCAAATTATTTTTTTCTATTTTTCTTTTTTGTTTCTCTAATGCATACAGTATATTTATGCGTTTCCAGTTGAAAAAATAGATGTACTTTTTATATGCGAGAATAAAAATAATTTATTCGATTGTAATAGTTTAAAAATTAATGTTTAAAAGTCAGTACTTGGTTTGTATGTATAAACTTGCCTAGATCAAAAATTAGCTGCTATTATTTTTTTTTTATTTGGAAGGGTGAATAAGAAAGGTCTGCACTTTAGAAATGGTTCAATAAAAATAGAATCAAATGAATCGAATTTCTGGCTTATTTTGTGGTTTTGTTTGTTTGACATTGTGATATGCTGGAAGTCAATACGAAATGGCACATATCACAAATCGTGATTGCACAAAAAATAGATTAGTTTTTTGACTGATTAATTTTGTAGGGTTGATTAAAATAAGGACTGAGATACAAATTTGATACAAATTTTGAAAAATAACAATACCTAATTGACAAATAAAATATAAAATTTATATTTTGAATTGATTTTATTGTTGATTATCAAAGAGATCATGTGAATAAGCTTACATTTTTAAAAAAATACGAGAGACTATTCTAAATCTATTTACTCATGAGCTACAACTTCCGACGGTTGCTGAAAAAATCGAAAATTGTTTTCATAAAACCCCAAAAAATATATCCCAAATAAAAATCATCTAATGAACAACGAAATTATCATAACCAATTTGACTTGAATCATTTTTTTAATATTATTTTTTCATTAACAAAAAATGAATCGAATAATGAAATTCTCAAATCCTGATTATATATATATTTGTATGGAGTCTAGGGAAAGAAAAATAAATTTACTTCCTTGAAAGTTTTAAAAGATAAAAAAAAAGAAAACACTGAATAAATATTCGTATAGCTTTTTTTTAATCCAAGTTTATAAAAGTTTTTTATTGCAAAAAAATTGCGCGTCATTTGGATCAGCTCCCAACTACCCTCAATCAAGTGCTCAAGGGATACTAAGACTTTTTATTTTATTTTTCATCACGTATATTTTCTCCCTTTTAATATTTTATGTCTTCTTGTTGGCAAAAAAAGGTTGCATATATTATAAAAAGTATAGAAATTCAAGTTTAAGTGTAGACCACATTACAATAAAATAATACTGCCTGACAAGGGATTCTTCAGAACTATTAATTAATTTGTCTCGCTTACTATTGAAGAAATTAATAATGAGGTTTTCATCATCGGTATAAGTGTTAAATACAAGGGGAATTCATCGACAACAAGACCATTTATTAATCGTACAAGCGGATTATTTCGGGTATTAAATCAAGACCATAAAAAAAGAAAGAATAATAATAAAAAAAAAAAATAACGTAATGGTTTTAGAAAGTGCAATTTTGGCCGACAAGCAACCGGGATAAAATTGATAAATAAAATTAAATAAATAGGGGTCTTATATACAAGCACGAAATATGTTGTGATTTACGTGAGTAAGAAGAAGCGCTTTGGTATTGCGGAGTTATACGCTTGTTAAATTAAATAATCATATATGAAATAGTGACTATATGTATTCTTGTCTCACTTGTATATATAAAGTTTGTATATATTCGTTGGTGGTGTATATTATGGCGCAATGGCAGTCCAGCAACCCCCTAGGAGGGGTTTAAAGGCGGCAGAATCGAGGCAACCAGGGAAAACGAGACTTCATTTCCCCACCAGATATATCATCGTCTGGCAGTTATATGTGTCATGAATTTTAGATTATGTTTGGATTAGATTAAGCAGAACAAAATTTAGCAATCACTGCATATACAAGAATATTAAAAAAATTTATAAATAAAAAAAAAAATATATAAAATATATGAATTTATTTTATTAAACATGTGTTAACAAGTGTTAATTCAATATTTAGATTAAATTTTAAAGTTTAATATTCAAAAGTAAATTCACAGGGTAAAATAATATTAAGGCTTTTTTCTTTAAGTGCAATTACTTTTCTTTCAGTGATCACTGATTGATCAGCACAAAGATACAAAACGATTAGTAAAGTATTAAAGAAAAAATATAGTAGACATTTAAGCTCTATATGTTCGTGTCTATGGGTAAATATAAGATGCTGACTTTGAATCAATTTCGTTAATAGCGTTAAGAGTATGGGGTGAAGTTTAATCGACCGAGGGTATTAGGGGTTACGACATATCGTTCTTAGTTTTCCATTTATATATATATATATAAGATACGCACCTGTCGTTTTTATTTGCAACAAAAAAAAAAGTATTCATCTAATAGAATTGGATAAGGGGACATCAGTACAAGTATTTGATGATAGAACGCAATCACTTAAAAGCCTTGTCGATCACTTTAAGAAGTTTATTCGATCTGTATATGTTTATAATACAAATTGTTTGAAAAAAAATGAGGCGATTATTTTAACTGCGAAATTGATTACGTCTTTTGGCACAAGTGTTAATGATGTATTAATATATATTAAATGAAAAACCTTTTTGAGTAATTTTAAAAATGAACAAACTTGGTCATTAATTATTTAAACGATTGATGCAGGATTTAAATTTATATCACTGCTTGATAGATTTATTTATCCCCGAATTAGTGGTAGAAATTTTTTAATCACACGGAGTTTCTTAGAAAAAAAAATAAAATAAATGAATAAACAACAATTATAGTTAATAAAAATCCATGTAAGTAAATATTTTTGTCAATAAATGTAATTTATTATTGAAACACACTCGATTATACATGAATGTCGCTTACATAAAGAGTATTATTAATATAATGAATTATTTTATATTCTAGTACTTAGTGCACAAAAATGAAAGATAAGTTGTACCATATCATTGATGAATTGAACAATTTGAAAAAAATCATAATTTTTATATTTTGTCTTCCTCATATGAATACTTCAATGGTTGCAACGGAATTTAGATGAAGTTTTGTTTCAAAAACTGTTATAATTATTTCCACCAAGCTGGTTATTATAGCCTCGATTATTAGGAGAATATCCTGGCCTAAAGTTATTGCCTAACCCTGCAATGTACAATAATAATATTTTTAAAAAACAAAGATAAAAACTTTAATATTTTTTACAACTTACCACCACAAAAGTTGCCCAAATTACCCAAAGACATTGGACCAGGTCCACCCGTTGAATTTAAAAATAATTCAATGTATCTGTGAGACATGTGACTTTTATCCTACAAATAAATTTAGAAATTTAAAATACGCAATAATAAATATTTTACAAATAATAATAAACATGACAATTGACTAACCTTGGACATGGCTTTTACAGCTTCTTCATGAGTTGCAAATTCAACATCAGCTTCACCAGATGCTCGACCATTATTCTCAAGAATAATACGAATATTTATTGGCACAATTGGCCTGAAAAACTAATTGAAAAAAAAAAATTATAAGTACATATTAAATAGATGTTATTAATTACTCAATTTATTTGACACTTACATCAGCAATGTCTTGTTCAGTAGCTCTGAAAGGTAATCCACGCATGTGGATGCAATGTATACCACCAGGATTTCCACCCCAGTTATCATTGTTGTTACCTCGGAAATTTGGACCTTTCATATCCATATTACCACGCATACCACCGCCTCCACCTCCGCCTCCACCACCTCCGTTATTGAGACCACCACCGCCGCCGCCACCTCCGCCACCACCAGGACCTCCTCTTGGTCCAAAGTTGTTGGCATTTCCCCATGGTCCATTGTCAAAATCTGTAAATAATTTAATATTATTACTAACACTTTTCTTTTATAAGCCAACGAATTGGAAGACTTATTTTTTATTGTTTACCTCTGTTGCGAGAATTTCTAGGATTATTATTGAATCTATTCATTCCACCAAAACGATCTCTGTGATCATATGGAGCTGGTCTCATATTAAAATTATTCATTGGACCACCAGATCTCATTTTTGGTCCTATGCTGGCACGTACTTCAGATAAACTACTTCGGAATATTTCAATGTACCTATTAAAAAAAAATGTGTTATTAAATTAAGATTATTTATTTAGTTTTGTTCAACAAATATTAAACATAATTTAACATTGAATTTTTTTTTTTCCTGTAAAGCTAAACCCAAGTTATTATGATTTTTGTAATTAAAAATTTTATCCAAGAAAAAAAATAAATTGTAAATTGTTTTCTAATTAAGCACTAAAAAAATGTAAATAAAAACTATTTATAAATATTATATTGACAATAATTTTCCAACAAAAAATTGACTCGAATGTATCAATTGTATTGTTTGTGTGATTAAAATTGTACCAATTTGTTTTCAACTTTAAACAGCACCACATACATATTTTAAAAAATAAAATACAGAATTTTAATAAAACAAAAAAACCAATTGCTGAAATTAATAAATTATTTCATAATTTGTTGATGCTTTTTGGTTTTTAGGAAAAAAAGTAAACAAAGAAAAGATACTGTAGATTTAAAAAAAAATCCAGCAATAGAATACTCCAACCTCTGCCAAGTTCCAACCCTTCTCTCCCCATGATATTGGTGACTATTCAAGGGGGTATAACCAGGTGGCCTCAGTTGGGCCAACAGTACTTGTTTCTTCCCTGTTTTTTTTTTTTTTTTTAATACTCTTGATTACATTGATGACAAATATATGATTATTTTTAGTTTTATCTTTTAAATTTAACAAAATTACAAAAAAAAAATGTAAAAATCATAAGATTTGACCCATTTTTTTATGTTTTTTTTTATCAAAAAAAAAAACATAGATATATATGAAATAATAAAATAGGTATACATAGATTTCTATGGATATAAATTATTAATAAATCATAATAAACAATACCCAAACCCATCTAGCATCAGTGCCCCACCTGTGTCCTATCTTTTCCTTGTGTTTCTGGAGTGCGCGTTCCGCGACATCTTTGTTAACAAACTGAACATAAGCCTCCCCAGTACTGCGGCCCGTGAAGTCTGTTGGTAGTGAAATCCCGTTCGGCAATATCTCCAACCCTGACCCACACATAATCAAACAACGATATTGTAGCGAAATTACCCATTATAAAAAAAAATTAATAGTAATAATTTACAGCTGCAAGAAATTTATAAATGTAACCCATTGTTCAATATAATATCACCATTATAATCAATTTTTTTCTTTAACAATTGAAATATTATTTATTAGTTGTTATCAATGGTTAAATAACAAAAAAAAAAAAGTAAATGTTAATTTTTAAAAATACTAATACTAGCCCAGGAAGATTATACTCTATTTTTATATTTTGCTAAATTTTTGATGCTATTAGTAATATTTAAACAATAAAACTTTGGGCTAGTTCATCAAAATAATAGAAAAAAAAAATAGCATTTATTTATTGATAAAAGGAATAATTGTAAATAAATTTTTTTAAAAAACTTACATCAATTATTTATCTAATATTATGGTGTTTTTTATAAATTCGTTTAATTTTGATGAATAAAAAAAACTTAATATGCTGTATCATATCATTGATAATTGATTAAAAAGTTTTCAAGATTATAACTATGGATATTATTAATTAATTAATAAGAGTTTTGATAATTAAAAAGAATGAAAAAATAATTAGTTTATTAGTTGAATATTATACCTGAGAAAAATTGTGCAATTTCTTCTTTGGAGCATCCAAATGGTAAACCACGAAGCCTAACACAACCATCATCCATGACATTTTCAAGGTTTAATCCACTTCTTTTAACGACCCATTCCATTTCTCCACGTTTAGCTTTGAAAACTTTAATAAAAATTTAAGATATTAATGATTGAATTTTGTAATTTTTAATATGTAAAATCAATTAATAGCTACCTTCAATGTAACGATGACCCATATGATCTCTATCACGTTTACAAGCTTTTTCAATATCTTCTTCTCTTTCCATTTCAATGTAAGCTTCACCACTTGGTCTTCCTTCACGAGACATTGTCATGTGAATTCCAGCTTTTCCATGGCATATTTTACAATCACTAAAAAATTTAAGTATCTCATCGACTGTTGTTGACCATGGTAGTCCTCTCAATCTGACTACATAGCCTTCATCATCGTGATCACCACTGCCGTTTGACATTTTTAATTAAATCTACAACAAAATTCAATTATTACTCATTTGTTGTTGCTTACAAAAAATGAAGCAAGCTTGGGGAAAAAAATATATCAATTGTTTTGTGACGTAAATATTTTCAATTTAATTATGTCTAATTTCTTGTACATTTGTTTCTAATAAAATAATTACAAGTGTCAACATTTGTTATAAATTATACCAACATTTGTTATATTATTATTTGCCAACATGAAAAATTACAAACATTGATATTATGATTATTATTGTTGTTATTGTGGGTATTATTTTCAGAGTAAAATTGTAGCAATAAAATATTTATTGTTTGTTTGTACGAACTTTCAAGAAAACACAATTTTGATGACGTCAGTTGTGTAAAACAAATGAGTCAATATTTTGAGGTATTAAAGCTTGTAAATTGAAAAAATAAAAAAAAAAACTTAGTACATACCAAAAAATTAATTAAACAATATACGAAGTTAATAATAAAAAATATAGACGAGTTGATGGATAATCATGAGAGTAATTTGATTATACTTGTTTTATTTTAGATATTTATACTAAAATTAATAATTAATCACTGTCAATCACAACGCAATAAAAATGCAAAGTTGGACAAAACTTTTTTTACTACCGCACAAAATGGCTGACGTTTATAAATTCCAAGCACTTCAAAGTCTTTCTCTCTCTTTATCTTCTCTCTCTAAAGATGCTTTGATAATTTGATGGAAAGTAGGCTTTAAAAACCGCGAGATTCTATAGGGATATTTTTTTTTTCGAGTGAAATTTTTTTATCGCTTATTTATATATATTTAATCGATTAATTTTTAATTAAATAATTAAATTAAATATGATTAATGATTATTGATTGTAAAAAAAAATTACATTTGATTATTGGTCAAATATTTTTGTAGATTTTTGGCAGTGAAAATCGACCTTAATTTTTAAGTATAACCTTGAAGTATAACACTTAAGTATAACACTGCTATGTAATCCTAAACATCACATTAAACTCCATGAAGATACACATGTTTTTTCAGGACACGAGTTTATAAGCAAATTTTTGGAAATTATAAAAATAATTCATTACAATAATTGACAATTGATATTACAACAATCCAATCTTTTGAATCAGCTGAAAAAATGACTTCTACAATTGTCGAAGGACAATTCAGTGATGCAGAAGAGGATGATAAAACGTGAGTTTTTATTAAATTTCAAAATACTCATTGGTTAAGAGTAAACCTACAGTATTGTATAATATTAATTTATTTTTTAGTGGCATTGTATCACCTAAAAAAGCTGAAGATCCTATCATTTTGGATAACATTGAAAATCTTAAAATAACATCTGATGATGATGATAATGATGATGATTTTGTTGAAGATGATTTTATTGATGATAGTGATGATGATTGGGATGCTGATAATTATGATGGTTTAAATAAACCAATAGTACGTCAGAGTAATAGTCAAACAGCAAATACACAAAAAATATCAAATAAAGTTACAAATTATCAACCAAGAGATAAATTATTTAGGCGTTTTTCAAATAAAATATGTATGGAAAAATATGAAGGACCATCATCATTACCACATAGTGCTGCAAATAAACTTATTGAAACAAATAAACGTAGTGAAAAAGATCGTATACGTATAAAAGATAAACATGATCGTGCAACAGTTGAACAAGTTATGGATCCACGTACAAGAATGATATTATTTAAAATGATGAGTCGTGGTGAAATCAGTGAAATAAATGGATGTTTATCAACTGGTAAAGAAGCAAATGTATATCATGCAGCATCAAAATTAGGAAAAGAATTTGCAATTAAAATATATAAAACATCAATTCTTCATTTTAAGGATCGTGATAAATATGTTACTGGTGAATTTCGTTTTAGACATGGTTATTGTCGTCATAATCCAAGAAAAATGGTTAAAACATGGGCTGACAAAGAAAGGAGAAATTTAATAAGATTAAATCAAGCATTAATACCATCACCAGTACCATTCCGTTTACAAAGTCATGTATTGTTTATGGGTTTCATTGGCTCAAACGGTTGGCCAGCTCCAAAATTAAAAGATGTTGTTCTAACATCATCAAAATTACGACAAGTATATAGAGAATGTGTTGAAATTATTTGGAAATTATATAATAAAGCAAAACTTGTACATGCTGATTTAAGTGAATATAATCTTCTTTATCATAATGATACTGTTGTTGTTATTGATGTATCACAAGCTGTTGAACATGATCATCCAATGGCATTTGAATTTTTAAGAAAAGACTGTACTAATATTACGGAATTTTTCAAAAGAAATCAAGTTGCTGTTATGACTGTTCAAGATTTATTTATATTTGTTACTGATCCATCAATAACTGAACATAATATGGATACATATTTAAATAATATATCTGATAAACTTATTCTAAACGATGATAAAAAAGATGCTAATGCAGACATTGAAAAGCAAGTTTTCATGAAATCATATATTCCTCAAAATCTTCATGAAGTAAGATGATTAATATTTTAATATACTTTTTTCTTTTATCTTACAACTTTTTTAAAATTATAAATATTTGTCACTCAGGTTCGTGATATTGATCGTAAATTGGATAAACCAGGAATACAAAACTTAATTAGTAGAACAGTTGTTGGTCTTCCAGCCAGTCTAGCTGCAGCCAAAGAATCTGAGGAATTAAAAAATACAGATAAAACAGATGCTTTAGACTGTGCAGAAAATTCAGCTGATGATGAATCCAACACAGATGATGATGATGAGGAGGATGACGACAGCTCAGAAGAACAGTCGAAATTTGTCAACTCAGCAAGACCTGTAAATGAAACTGCTGAAGATAAAAAAGTAATTTATTTTGAAATTAAAAATTTATAATTATACTTGATTAATAAATATTAATACAATGTATTTTATTTTCAGGCTCGTAAAAAACTTGTTAAAGACCAACAAGCTGAAAAACGTAAAACAAAAATTAAAAAACATGTTAAAAAAAAAGCATTGAAAAAAAAATAAATGCTCAATTATTATTTGTAACTTTTAATAATAATGCATTGATAAAAGAAAATATATCATGAAATAATTCATAACAAAATCTTTTAAATATCTATTTTATTTTTTTTCTCCTCTCCATACTTTTTAGGGAAATTTTACTGCGCATGAACATTTGAAACTCCAAAGTGATTATAATTTATAAATAAACCTTTAGGCTACATGTATTTGACAACTGACACAATTTGACACTGTTTGACACCTGATAAACGTACTCCATTACTTTTTATCTATCTATCAATTTATATTCCATTTTACACATTTGTTGTTGTGCATTAAACTCAAATGTCATTCTTTGTTTTTAAATCATTGCTCGAAGCAATTGAATGTAATAATTTCTGTCATTTTTTTATTTCGCCATAATAGTTGCAATAAAAAAAAATTATATTATTATAAATACGTCAAAATATTTTGTTATTTGTTTGGGTGTGTTTCATTTCTAAGAGTTAAATAAAAAAATATATAAAGAATGGAGGCTGTACCAAGATTACCGATGATATCATTTGAATTAAAAATAAGTCCTGAACCAACATCATTTGGATCAAAATTAAAACAAGTTAGTATTAAATTTTTTGACATCATATAACTTTCTCTTACATTGAACATCAACATATTTAACTTTGTTTTCTAGTACATTCGAGATTTTTACAATGAAGATCCAGAATCTTATACAAATGAAATTTATCAATTGGAAAATCTTCGTGCAATGGCTGTACGACCACCTATTGCTGTCATTGGATGTTCTTTGCTAAAAAAGTATTATTGCCAATTGCATTTTGTACAATCACGTTTTCCAATGGGTACTGATGAACCAGCTGCAGTGCCATTTTCATGGAGAGACAGTTATGCAAATATAGTATTTACACTTAATAATATTCGTTTTGAAATAATATCAATTTTGTATAATATTGGTACAATACATACTCAACTTGGTGCAAAAACAGAAAGAACAACAGCAGATGGTATGAAAATGGCATGTTCACATTTTCAATGTGCTGCATGGGCATTTGAAAATTTACAAAATACAAATCCTCAACCACCAGGTGTTGACATGACATCTGATTTAATGAAATTTATGAATCAATTATGTTTAGCACAAGCACAAGAATGTATACTTGAAAAAAGTATGCTTGATCATAGAAAACCAACAATTGTTGCTAAAGTTGCTAAACAAATTGTTGATTATTATAGTCTTGCATGTCAAACATTAGAATCAAATAGAAATGAAGAAAATCCAATATCAGAAACAGTTGGTACAAAAATATATAAAAGTTGGAAAAATTATGTTACATTTAAACGTTCATATTATATGTCAGTAACATATTTATATCAAGGTCTTACAGCTGAAGAACAACAAAAAATGGGTGAAAGAGTTGCATTTTATAAAGAAGCATTATCATCACTTAATTCAGCAAGATTATTATATACAAATTCAAAAACATCAATAATAATAACTAGTATGACAAGTGAAACAGAATCAATTGAAGATTCACTTGTATTTACAAATGATGTTATTGAAGGTAAAAAAAAAGCAGCAACAAATGAAAATGATTTTATATATCATGAAGAAGTACCAGATAAAGATGTATTACCAACTGTTGATGGTGCATCACTTGTCAAGGGTATATCATTTAGTGTTAATGACTCTGAAATTTCTGGACCAGATATATTTGCAAGATTAGTACCAATGAAAGTACACGAAGCAAGTTCATTATATTCTGAAGAAAAAGCTAAAATATTACGTTCAATTGGTAATAAAATTGATGAAAATAATCAAGTATTAGAGACATATTTATCATCATTAAAACTTCAACATTTACAATTATGGGATCCTGATAATCCACTCAATAATGATGAATATTTTTCATTACCAGAAGAACTAGTTGAAAGATGTGCAGTATTAAATGCAAAACCAACAGCAATACATGATTTAGAAGAATTAATGGAAAAATTATCATCAACATATGGTGATGTTGAAACAATGCTTAATGATATTAATAAATTATTAACAATTGAAGATAAAAAAGAAAAAGAATATCAAGATTTAGTTGGCAAACGTCCACCAACAATTGTTGCAACAGATTTAACAAGAGAAGCTAAAAAATATGAAGAAGCACATGCTAAAGCATCAGAAAGTAATAAAGCACTTCATCGTGCAATGAATTTACATTTAAATAATTTACATATATTAGAACAACCATTAAGTGCATTAATATCAAATATACCATCAATTGAATCAATTGATAAAATGAATGAAAATGATAAAAAATATGTTCGTGAATTAAAAAGAATACTTGTTAAAGTTGATCAAATGCAAATACAAAGAGCTGATTTACATGCAAAATTAAGAGAATCAATTGAACAAGATAATATAACACAATTATTAGTAACAGCAACAGCTGAATCATCACCATTAGATGTTATATTTTCTGAACAATTAAAAAAACATCAAAAAATTGTTGGTTTAATTGAACAAAATATAATTGCACAAGATAATATTTTAACTGCATTAACTGATGCATATGCTAAAACAGCTGAAACGCGTAAATCTGTTGAAAATATACTTAAACAAAGAGAAATTATGATAACATCATTGATATCATCATATGATGCATATGAAGATTTATTAATTAAATCATCAAAAGGTTTAGAATTTTATAGAAAGCTAGAAGTTAATGTCACAAAATTACTTCAACGTGTTAAAAGTACATGTCGTGTACAAGATGAAGAACGTGAGCAAATATTATCAAGAAATGATAAACAACAACCAGATATATACAGCACAAAAGGTGTATCAATTGTTTCAGTTGTTCCAACATCAGATAATAACACTAGCATTAATAATTCAGATAAAAAAAATGGATCAGGTATGAAACTTAAAGATCATTTGGCAAATAGATTAAAAATTAATTCAGATAAAAGCAATATAACATCTATAACTCATATACAACCATCAATTGATTCTTCGCACGGTTTTAATAGTATCGAAGATATTTATAATCCTGGTATTAATTCATTACATTCAACTGATCAACAACATATGTATCAACAATATCAAGCATATTATTCATCAAAAACAAACCCATATTCAACAGTTCAATCGTCATATAATGAAACAACATTACCGACAAATTATATTGATGTAAATCAAAGCTTACCAAGATCAAGTACAACAAATACAAATACAATGTATCAACAAGCTGGTAAAATAAGCTCAACAGATACATCAACTGACAGTTCTGTATATGCAAATTATTCCAATGTTAATCAACAACAACAAGGTGGTGGTAGTAGTCACTATCCAATAAGTGGTTATGACAATGCATCACAATATCATAATCAATTATATCATGTGCCACAAGTATCTATGTCATCTCAAATTAGTCAAAATAATTATCAATCACCAATACAAAATCATCATCATCATCAAATTCCAGTTACATTACAAAATTATCAATCAGCAACAATGAATAATCAAAAATCAATTATGATAAGTGGTCATGAAGATTTAAATAGCCAAGAAATTATACCACAAACATCATATTATCAACAGTATAATAATGCAACTGATGGTAATGCAATAAATAATTACTCAACGACGACGACAACAACAACAACAACACCAACACCACCAATTAATCAAGTAACATATAGCATTCCACAAGATAATAAAAATGTCAATTATGTTAATCAAAATACTCAAGAAATTCCAGTTAA
Organism: Aphidius colemani; assembly: GCA_030523065.1. Classification (NCBI taxonomy): domain Eukaryota; kingdom Metazoa; phylum Arthropoda; class Insecta; order Hymenoptera; family Braconidae; genus Aphidius; species Aphidius colemani. Next base: position 18,522 of record JAPYYR010000732.1, read on the forward strand.
TACATTTATTAAAAATACAAATTTCGTTCAACCAGATAATAATCAAGGAACAAATTATTTACAACAACATTATTACAATAACATTACAAACTATCCACATAATATTTCACAATCAGCATACGTTGTACCATCACAACAACAAACATACGTTGATCCAAATCTATCACAACAACAAACATATGTTGATCCAAATTTATCACAACAACAAGCATATGTTGACCCAAATTTATCACAACAACAAACATATGTTGACCCAAATCAATCACAACAACAAACATACGTTGATCCAAATCAATCAAGCATTGCACCATTGAATAATTATGTTATTCCAGATAGCCAAAATTACAATACAAATAATTATGTACAAAATCATTTATCATTATCAAATGAATCTAGAATTTATACTAAAGAACCAGATATTATTCAAAGTCATGCAAAAACAATGAATAATATACAAATACCATATACAACATCATCACAATATTCCATTCAATCACATAATACTAATAATGCATATTCAAATTATACACAAGGCTATAACTTATCACAGGATCAACAATTACAACAAATTAATAATCCATCATCATATCAGGGTCATCCAGGATATGTATATGATAGTTCTAGTGGTGGTTATCAGTATAGTTCAGGCTATCAAAATTCTCAATTACAACAAGAACAAATTTCAATAAATCAACAAACAATTGGACAGGTGCCAACTGTCATTGATAATTCACACTATACAAATGCTAATAATACACCATTAACAAGTGTAACAATATCATCAAGTTACACATTGGATAATAAATATCAACCTGAATTAAATAATAGTAATTATTATACAACACAATATGGTTTACAACAAACGTATAATCAATTATCAACAATAACAACAGGCAATCAAACAAATATTAATTATTCAAATACATATATTCAATCATCTGATAATAAAACAACAACAACAAATTCAGCATCATCATCATCAAATATTGATAAACCACAATCAAATTTAGATCTTCTTGCTGGTCTTGATATTACAATTAATCATGCACCTTTATTACCAGAAATTAATTCAACAAATAAAGACAAAAATGATGATAAAATTGATGAAAATATCAATAATAATGTTATTGTTATAAATAATAATAATAATGATAGTAATAATACTAATGATGATGATGTAAAATTATCAACAAATTGTATTAATGAAAAACTTGAAAATTTACAAATTGTTTGGGATACATGGTACAATGATGTACAACCAAAACAAGACCCACTTGGTGATCCAGTGATTTTACAAAAATTCATAACAGATATTGAAAAATATGAAAAGTTTGTTGAAAGTTTAACTGTTAAAACATTAAATGGCTCAACAAATCTTGATATTAAATGGAAAGAAATACGTGATTTTGAAGAACGTGAATTTATTAAACAAACAAATAATGCTGCAAAATTAAATACTGATAAAAATAGAACAAATGATTTAATTCCATATGATTTAACACGTGTTAAATTAACAACTAATGAAACATCTGATTATATAAATGCATCGTATATTAAAAATTTAACACAATGGACACCGTCATTTATTGTAACACAATCACCAATGTCACAAACATTTGAATCATTTTGGACAATGATATTTGAACAACAGTGTGAAGTCATTGCATCACTATCAAATGAAAGTAGTGAACAAGATAATATTTATTGGCCAACAAATATTGATGTACCAATGATTATTGGTGGCTTTACATTGATACTCAAAAATTTAACAAAACATACAACATATATACAAAGTATAATTAATATTATTGACAATAAAAAAGTTATTGAAAAAACTGTTGTACATATGCAATTTATATCATGGCCAATAAATAGTTTACCAAGTAGTCCTGGTGCTATTTTATCATTTGCAACTGATATTATGTCTGAACAAGCACTAAGACACTGTCCAAATCCAATAGTTGTACATTGTAAAATTGGTGGTTCACTCAGTAGTCTTTTTTTACTAGCAACAGCTACTATTTGTCATGTTAGAGCTGGACATGGTATTGTTGATGTGCCTTTAATATTTTCAACATTTGTCAAATATCGTAAATGTTTAATTGATAAAGATTATTTATTATTTGGTTATCAAATGGTTCTTTATTATGCTCAAGATACTTTAATGAAACGTGGAATTTTATCATCAACTAAAACAACATTTGATGCTGTTTTTAATGGAGCTGATGGTATCAAAGGAAAACAAGTTAAAAAAAATCAATTTTGTCATCCATCTGATGATTTTTTACATAATTTAAATGCTGGAATTGCTGGGATATCAACATCACAAAGTAAATTATTATTATAATATAAATAAATTTATTTAATTATTATAATTATTGTTTTTTTTTTTTATAAATTACAGATAATAGAAAAAAAATTATACCTGAATCACCGACAAAAACAAATTTCGATTCCGAGAATAAGACTGATCGAGTAAAACCGGTGGATCCGTTGAGTCAACTTGATCCATTATGGACAATCCGGAAGTAATTGATCAACATATTAACATAAATTTATAGCATGCAAATTGTTTTTTAATACAAACAAAATATATATTACATATACGTACTATTAGTTTTAGTTTTAAACAACATAATATGTGCGTTGATTATGCTTTTATTATCTTTGATTAATACTATAAAATATATTAATAAAGTTCATAAAAAAATTTTGTTTTTTCTCTTAATTCTTAGCTAATTAAAAATTGAATCTTTTCTTGGTAATTTTTATTGAATATAAATATATAGAACTTTCTTGAAGAATTTAAAGCATCAAAAAAAAATAGAAGACATGTTCAGCATGTTTATTACTATGGTAACCACTGTGATCAACAATTAATTATAGTTATTTTCATAATAAAAATTTGTATATTACTTATGTATATTAGAAAATATGATTAGGAGTAAAAAAAAAAAATTAGCAGATAAGGATAAAAAAGCAAAAAAGAAGCTAGCTTCAAATGAACGTGAAACTGTAGTTTATGAGCAACAAATTATTGATAACAACCAAGTAATAATGAGGTCAGTCAATAGGAGAGTTAAAAATAAATAACATATTATATAAATTTATTATTTAAGTATCTTGAATTTATAAAAATTATAGGCTTCAAACTCGTAATGATTATTTGGAAAAAGAGATGAAAGAATTAAAAGAAAAATTAGAAAAATTAAAAGAAGATCGTAATGATATTGTTGCACATCTTAAAAAAAATTTACATAATAAAAATGAAGAAACACAAGAACTATTAGAACATCTTGTTGCAATTGAAGAACTTCGTAAAGCAGAACAGGATGATTTTATAACAAAAGAAGATATGATGAAGCTTGAATATCATAATATGGAAACAAATTTAAATGCTGAACTTAAATTAGTCAGTAAGTATACATATAAAAAATAAAAATAAATAATAAACAATATGAATAGTTTGAATGATAATTTTATATTTCCAATTAAAGCTGGTAAATTGAATGCACTGGAAGATTGGCGTAATGCCAGAGCTGAATTAACACGAAAATTTGAAATTCAAGAAGAACAAATGGCAAAACAAAATGAGGATCATGTGAAAGCACTTTATGATGCTGAAAAATCTCTTATCATTGAAAAGTCAAAGTAATGAGAAACATATTTATGTTTACAATTCAAATAAATATATGATAAATAATACATAAATTTATAATTTAATTGTTATAGAATGCAGAAAGAAATGGAACAGCATCTAAGTGATTTAACATTGGAGTTTGAGAATGCCATGAATATTAAAATTGCTGATACAACGAAAAGGGCTATTCAAGAAAATATTGCTCTCAATAAAGAACTCAACACAGGATGGATTGAATGTCAGAAATTATCTGAGAGACTTGAAATCTTAAAAGAAAAAGATAGATGTAGTATTTAATCAATTTTTTTAGCTTCACTAGCAGCTACATAGTTCACCTTCATAATTAAAACGATGGTATTCATTATAATTACAATTTTTATCAACAGTTCCTATATTGACTCAAATGAAGAACATGTTGAGATGAAGTTGCCTATTAAATCTATTTTTATTAACAAGTTATTTTGAAATAAGAAAAATAAATTCGAAGAAAATAATCCTAAATAATAAAAAAAATTAGACACACAGTAATATTTGAATGATAAATAAATATAAATTTTTCTTTATTATATTACATTACATCAAGAAAATAGAGTTAAATTACAACTGTAAAATGTAATTATTACATAGGAGTGAGCGAAAAAATATTTATAAATTATTACACATTATCACTTATCATTTTACAAATTTTAATTCATAGCAGTTTTGAAATTATATACCTGAAAAATAATGTTTTTTTAAAACAAAAAATTGCCATCACCATTACACGATTGGTCTCGTATATTTTTTATAATAAACTTATAAATAAATTATTAACTTTTTTGTTTGTGTATTTTCTAAGCAGATGCCAATATTTTTTTTTTCTATTGTAAAAAACTTTTATCCCGGCCATTAAATAGCTCTTCAAATGCTCTATTCCCAGCTTCATCTTATCCGACCGTACAAAGAAAATGTTTGGTAATATTAAACTGCTGGAATTTTGAAAAATTAATATAGATTTAGTGTATCAATGTGAAGAAAAAAAAATGAATTAAAATGAATATTGAAAATGTTAATATAATAGTGCGATAATTAAAAATGATTAAGCACTTATTGAGTATTATATTAATTGTCAAAACACATCACGCCATAAAACAAATAAAAAACATTTAAAATAATGATCGAGTGTTGATTTTCTTAACACAAAAAAATGCCATCACTTTTACACAATTGGTCTCTTATATTTTTGAAGTGGTTCCTTAATGAATATAGTCTTGTATTAATTAGTTCATAAATTAATCATGTGATACCTGAATTTTAATTGCACATGAGTCGTTTTAAAAAATAAAATAACAATTTTTTTTCTAAATCATTTATTAGTAGTTTTCTAAATAATAAAAATAATTTAACACACAGTAAAATATACATTTCAATGATAAATCAATATTAATTTTTATTTATAAAAAAAACGTCAAGAAAATCGAGTACGTATATAATAAAAATTGTAATACGTAATTACATTAAAGAGAGCAAAAACATACATTATTTTAATTCATAGCACTTGTGAAAACATCTGAAAAATAATAAAGTTTTCCAAAAACGAAAAATTTCATTACACTTATTAGTCTCGTATATTTCTTATAAACTAGAAAATAAATTATTAACTGTTCGGGGTTCGTGTCTTTTCCAAGCCACCCATGAGGTAAGACATATTTGGCTCGTTTTTTTTTAAAGTGGTTTCTCCGGTAGACCTA
>JAPYYR010000733.1:0-23625 GCA_030523065.1 Aphidius colemani
AAGCTGTATTACTGTATATAACTTGTAGTTATAATATTAGGCCAATTGATTATAATTTCTTCCTATATTTACCGGATATATAAATTTCTACGCGGGAAACTACTCTCGCTGGATTATTATAATAATTTAATTGTTGCTGTAAAAATAACAAGTTAAATAATGTCAATAAGTGATCATTCACACTTCATTCTTCAACCACTCGGCAATTAACTTCGGGACACTTTTTTTTTTTTCATTCCTCCAGTCACTAGAATATATTTCCAAAAGCCTATATCGTTCATGTCCGAAAAATAAAACAAATATTGAAGAAATTAAGTTACTTTCAGTCATTTTTTTTTATTCAAGAGAAGCAGGAAGAGGAAACAGTCCAAAAGTTTTGTGTGTGTGACAGTTGGTACCTATGGGTATGGAAGACTCGTTATCCTGCTATCTGGTTTGTCAGTATCCTAGAGAAGACATATTCAGAAAAGAGAGGAAACAAACGTTGGAATATCCTTCCCTTCCTCTGTTGTGGTTGAAGGCTATATGCTCATTCGAGCATTGTAAAACAGAGTAAAATGCATTGCTCTTCACTTGACGACTCGGGGCACTTGAATTAACCTGTGTCCCATTTTTTTTTTTTTGTTTCTCATTTTCTCTTTCCATTACGTAAATTTTATATATATGTAATTCTTTTTCACCCAAAACCATCACTGGCAATTATAAAAGAATATTTTATTACTATCGATTTTCAACATTATACATTTTTTACATCAAAAAAATTTAATTCTGTTTGAAACAAAAATTGTTCTCGTATAAATAAAAGTATTTTATTTGAGTCAAGGTTATTGAATTCAAAAAAAAATATGTTTGTATTATCTACATTTGAATTTTCGTTTTTTGCTGGATACAAAAACAAATAGATTATGTTAAATAAATGTTGACACAGTAGATTTTCAGAGATATTTTATTTTAATATATTTTCATAAACAATAAAGTTTTATTTTTATTACTATTTATTCTGATAATTTTATCGTTTTATCTTTGTCTTGGGTTATGGAAAAATTTATAACACTGGTACATGTATACAGTTGAATGAAATAAAAAAAAGAAGGACATTTTATAAGTATAGGATCGGGAAGATTACTGGGAATGAGAGGAATTGGAAAATGGCGAAAAAAGACAGGTGGATTTCATTGGAAAAAATCAGAAAGAATCACGTAGCTTGTTACTACTTGTTTATCTACCCTTCGACATAAAAAAAAAATAATTTTTTTGCTTTTATTTTATCAAAAGAGGATTTTCTGTTATCCATGAAAATAAAGATATGTTCTTTAAATTTCATTTACTAAACTACCAGTCCGCGTATTGATGGAAAAAATTTAGGATGTACATTTTCGAATAATGTTCGATGAAATTTTAACAGCATATATTTCAAAATACACAGAAAAGTTTAGCCCAATCAGAAAGTGAATCACATGATTTTTCGTTGTTAAAAATCCAATCAACATTTTCAAAAAAATATCTATTTTGCCTTGAATTAAAAGCCAAGTGCAACGGTGTATAAAAAATGAATACATTCTGAAAATTATTAAAAATGGATTTAGTAAAAGAGGATAAAAAAGGAATTCCCCATTGCAACCTTAAAATCTTTAGAGATATAAACGCATGGTATTTAGTTTGTTAAACTTTATTAACGATCAGAATACCGAGAGAGACGAGGGCGAATGAGAATGAGAGACTTTTATACTATAACGACCCCAAGTAGCACATTTTACTGACTAAATGTATAAAAAAAAACGAGTAAATAGAGAAAATAAAAACTAATAATTTTTAAACTTTAAATAATTTATTTATGAAAATATAATTTAATTTATAATCCAAAAGATGGAATTAACTTGTTAAATTTCAAGTAAACAATTTATGTATTTTTAGAACAAACATAATAACATTTTTCAAAGCTTGATATTTAAAATTAATACATGTCAGTTTTAATTAAATGACCGAATTTTGAAATTTAATGCTGAAAATGTAATAATATAACAGGAAATGGAATTATTTAAATAAAAAAAAAAGATTAATGTCACACTGGAATATTTAATTCATAATATCTTGAAAATAGAAAATAATTTTTTCATTATTAATCCATTAGATCTTGTGATAAAATTTTTCTATACTCGTATTATCATAAACTTTAATGAAACTCGTTAATAGATACTTTTTAACTCATTAAAAATTAAAAAAAAAAAAAGGTAAAAAAAAAATGAAAACAAAAGGATATATACATCGTTGAAAAAACAAAGTTACGAAATCATTAAACGAGACAAAGAAAAAAAAAGAATGATGGAAAAAGAGGATAAAAAAAATGGAGCAAAAAGGGAAAAAATAAAAAAAATTGTATTGGGAAGTATATCAAATCGATACGAGTTCGAATCCAGGGAGAATTCGTTATAGTTATGTCAATTACATATAGAGTTTCTCAATTTGTTTAATAATAAATTAACAGTGTAACAAAGTGAACACATCATCTGCCATATTTTTTCAATATTTGCAGTTTTTAAATTAATTTATTTATTATGTTTCCTTGACTTGTTACTTTCACTGCGACCAAAAAAATCGTCAATAAATATCAATTTAAAGTTGAACAAGATCCTTCAAAGAAAATTAATTGGCATCTAAAGATATACTTTTCAAATTATCTCAAACTTTGGAAATTAAAAAAAAAACATAAACAAAGTTTCAAATTACTAAGAAAAAAAAAGTACAGATAAATTCTTGATCCAATTTTATCATAGTTAGAGGGAAGAGCTTATAGATATTTATATATATAAGGTCACGAATTTAAATGAAAAATTCATGATCAAGTATAAGACTTCATTTGTAATTGTAAAGTAAGAAAGCATACTGAGTGGAAATGTGGTTTAATTCTAAAACGGTGAAAGCTCTTGTCGAAGATTGAGATGGTTCGATTGCAAATGAAGAAGATGAAAAGCTCAAGTTTACATAAGCTTGACTAAACACTGTGAATTATTTATTTGTTTTTTTTTTTATGAATTATTAAACCCTATGGATAAACAAGATAATATTTTCAAAATATAAATACATAAATTCAACAAATTAATTTTAATGTCATAGATACCTCGATAACTAAGAATAAATAAATAAATTGCGTCATTAAATATGATCTCTATGAAGATGATACTTTTTCCCGAAATCGTCACAATAATTTAGTCAAGTATGAAGGTCAAAAAATGAAAAAATTTCATTTCAATATTACGAAAATTCAATAGAATGTTCAGAAACAAATGAGTTTTGAATTAAATTTATGAGACAAAAATTTGAATAAAATAGTGATAATAAAAAAAATTAGTCTTGAGCTAAGTGTTACTGAGTCAAAGCAATGCGATAAAACGACAGTTCCAGATAACTTGAGGGTAGATGAAAGAAAAATAATAATAATGATGATAATAATAATAATTCCTCGAGGGCTTGAAGTATTTTAGCCAATCTCGTCTTTCATTGCTGGATGAGATGAGGAGATGAGGGGCAAACTTTAAAATTTCATAACCACCAACTTGAAAGTTTGCTTGATCTCTTTTTTTTTTTAAGCTATATAGTACAATTTCTTGGTATTCTTACAGTTTTAGGTAGATTCAAACTGTTAGTTTTTTACTCTCCATAGTTACAATCGTAAATCATTTCAAGAGGGTGCGAGACCATTCAGATGATTTCTTATTTTAAATATACATATTTTTTTTATAACCCACCACAAGTGAGTATAAAAAACAAAAAAAATATCAAAAAAAATTTACATACTTATCCAAGTTTATACACTTGCTGAATATTTTACTGATAAAAATAAGAAAAATCTTTTTAAAAATTATCAATATATACTTTTTTTTATATTTTTCTTTTTGTTTTCAACTTTTTTTATCTTGAAAAAATGTTTTTTTTTTCTTTGTCTAATTTTATCTTTTGGAAGATTAAGATTTTATTTATTTTTTTTTTATTTATATTTATCGAATTTTTCTTTTATAATAATATATAAATAAATATTTATGATAAAATACTTGCTAAATAAAGTTATCTATCACATATGTATTTTTGACAGTTGTAAACAGCATCTGTCAAGTATTTTATATTTTTAAAAAATAACTATCATCAATTTTAAAATGAAAAAAACATATCATCATTGATTGTATCGATTCTGTTTAGTATTCAAGGCAGATACTCAAATTTTTTTTATTTTATATCAGATTTTGTTGAATTATATAAAAAAAAAAATAAAAAAAATATTTGTATGGATTGCATTTTATATTTTTGAAGAATTATTTGGGTAAAAAAATGTTTATTTAGACTAATTTTTTTACATCTAATGATGTCTTATGAATAAATGTGCAACAGGTTTTGAAATTTGAAAACTACCTCATCAAAAAAATCAATACAGTGATTTTAAAGATTTAAGATTGCAAAATTATTGAATACTAAAGCTGCCACTGTCTAGCTCCTCACAAATTCCGATAATATAATTTTTTTTCCAATCAAAATTGAGATGAATGTATTTCTTCATAATTTATGCCGAATAATTCATGGAAAATTAACTCTTTTTTTTTAAACAAATTGATATTAAATTTCAAGAAAATCTTGAAAGAAAATTTTAAAAGTTTTTTCGAGTCATCTTTAAATTATTTGTAATATTTATAATATAAATAACTACAGAATTTATTCAACATACTTCAATTAATAAATTAAAAAGTTAATAAATTGTGAAGCTGTTAATTTTATTTTATGTCATACAATGTCAAAAAAAATTTCATTAATATAACAATATGCACTTAATACTCTTATTCACAAGAATAAACTTTTGAATAAATTAAATAAAAAAAAAAAATGAAAAATATTCAACCGTCAATATTAAAAATATATAAATAATTAAAATTTCAAATTAATATAATCAAAAAGGTTTCTTAAAACGATGTAAAATTAAAATATTTATAATGAAAATGAAAATGATAACAAAAGTCTAGACAATGATGTATAAAAAATTGATTTTATCTTTTGCTTTAAAAGTATATTAAAAAAACAAAATTAAAGCTCATTAAAATACAGTCAATCAATTGAAGAATAAAATATAATTTAATTAAATTTATCAAGTACACATTTGCACTTCTGTGAGTTGATAAAATTTATAAATTAATAAATTTTAAGATATAGAAGTTTTCAAATTTTCAATTGTAAATATAACTGTATGAAAGAGTATGCATATGTTTGCAAAGTTTAACCTTTTAATAATTTTAAAAGTCAAGAATATACAAATCAAATTGCAATAGTTTGACGTATGTACCGACTTCCTTGATATATATTGACTGAGAAAATGTTTAGGATTTACGATAAGAAAAGTGACACCATGAAAACTAAAATGTCACATCACTTTGAAAAACAAACCTCAGTATGTATACATCTACTGCATCCACTAAGTTTATATATAAATATATTCGACAGACAAAACTTTAAACTACATATGTTTTGCATCGATTTTTTCTAACGAGTAAATTTACTTGCTCAAAATTATAACTATAAAAATAAATTCATAAAAAAATATTAATGACGTTCTCATTTGAATGTGGCATATACACACAATTCAACTTTAAATTTTATTCGAAAGATTTTTTATACTTGTAAAGTTACATGAAAAAAAAAAGATAAACACTTTATTTTATGTTTTACGAGTTTATTTTTTAGTGAAACATCTGGAATAAAAAATAATAGAAAAAAATTGGGTCAATTTTTTTTGAGATATACATATGAGTCCAGTGAGTCAAGTGAAATTTAATTGTGGTTTAAAATTAATTTCCACATGAAAAAAACTAACATTTTAAAAATAAAATAAAACAATATTATATTTATAAAATTTTTCAGTTTTTTTTTATTCTAATGTTGTATATATTTTATGCAAAAATTTACAAAAGCATATAAGTTAAGAAAAAGATAAAAAAATTTCAATGATAGTGAATGAGGGGGCTGGAAAAATAATAAAAAAAACAAGAGAAAAAGTGCAAAGAAAATATAACAGAATGGAAAGAGTTGTAGCTAAAAAATTTATAGAAAAAAAGTTGAAGTTGAATTGAGGTCATCTCATCAATGAGATCATCGTTATCTAGAAATAATGTTGAATGCATACTCATGCATAGTTTAATGATCTCGGATTCAAGGATTATAAATGATTGCGAAGTTGTGGTATGATTGACGCTAATGAATGTGCTTGGAATGATGAAAAGGGTGTTTTGACATAATGAGACTATCACAATGACATTATTTTTTTTTTTAAATAAAATGTTAAGTAATTCAACTAATTTATCGATTGATGCTGATTTGATATAAAATCGCGTTAGTTATTTATTTTTATACGAAATAAATTTGTAATTTATCATTCAAAGCGTAAAAATATAAAAAAAAGTCAAAGAACATTCTATTACTAGTCTAAAGAGCATCCTTTCATGAGATTTACAAACAAAAAAAATTAATTGAATGCAGAACTTTTGAATTGAATATCCTATAGTCATAATATCTTGAAGAAAAAAATTATCGGTTAAAAAAATGCCGAACAAAAATATACACAACAAAATATATCCAACAAAAAAGAAAATTTGGTAAAAAATATTCAACAAAACGATCCACTGGAATGTTGGAGACAACCCGGAAAATTTTTTATTCTTTTCTTCGAGGGTCAACCTCGGAGAAATTCGGAGTTACTGAGAAGAAATTCGAAGTAATAACGGAGAAATTCGGAAAAATATTTATATCAGGATGATGATGATGATGACGTTGTTGATGGAACAGTTGAGCATACACTTTAGTATCAAATTAGATGATCAGTTATTCACAACTGCTGCAACTAAGAACTTCTATCAGGAAATTTATCTTTAAGCATGAATGAAGTACCATAAATTGGTGAAATGAAGTTGGTAATTAGATTTCTTAAAAACGTTGTAACCCTGATTCGATTCTGCTTGCTACCTGAAGAAATCGATTTATTGCTTATAACTAGTTCACCAGGAGCGTCGTTAAAATGCCACTAATAACTGTTCCATTAATAACTGGAACAACATCATCATCGTCATCATCATCATGATCAACTGGTTATCATTATTTTTCCACCTCCAATGATGATGATGGTGATGTTGATATAGTACATTCAGTATCCAGTCTATTATCTTTATATTTTTGCTTATACATAAATGATATTTGAGTTGCATTATTAAATTCATATATCCAACATTTATCACTATCATTTTGTTTATTATTAAGATAATAATTATTGAGTTTACGATGTTCAATAACTTTTGAAAAACAATTAAGCTTATAGTTGAGCTTAATTCGATTACGTTTAACAATTTAGGAAGCGTTCGCTGCAGTATATTTATTTATTTCAAAAACATTCTCCTCAGCTTCATCAAGAATTTATAAGAATTTATAAGAAATTCTTCGAAAATTAATATGACATTTAACGCAAAAAAAACACACAAACAGTCATTAATGGTCTTTAATTTAAGTGGTCATGATGAATCAGGGGGCTCGATCAAACAACAAAATTCCATTGGTCAAGACACAATCACGCCACACGCAAATTAAAATCAACATCATTTGACATTCGTTTAAAGGTCAACAATATTTTTATTTGTTCATTTTTTCTTCTCAATTTTATTATCAGATGCATGAAAATTGTATTATTTTTATATTCGGTATGATTGTGCTTTATTGTCCAGTTATTGTCAATTGATTTGGTTAAAAGGTTAAATAAAATAAATAAATAAAACAAAAACGAATAGTAAAAAATCAAATAAAAAAATAAAAATCAAATAAAAAACATGTTCACTATCTGGATTTTCAATGCAAATCTTTGGATTTCGTTGAACGAAAAATACGATGTTGGAAAATTCGTATGGAATTTTTGTACGTATTGAAAATTGCTCGTGTTATTTTGTTTTTATTCTAACAAACTGTACTGAAATACAACTTGCATTTTATATAAAACCGAGCACAAAAAATGTTTTTTATTTTATCGCTTTTATATAAAAATGCAGTTTGAATTGGCAGATGACAGTAAGTATGAAATATATTAACATTTTTCTTTTATAGCTTTGTCATTTCCATATTTTCAATTGATCACATCACTGAAAACATTTTTAAAATTCTCATTTAAATATTAAACATCTCAAAAAAACATTGACTTATTTTCTCTTTTCACATATGGAAAAAAAAGCTCATTAAGTCATGAAAAATCTCTGTGTTTATTTTTTATTATTATTGAATATTTATCGTAATGAAAATTGAAATAAAATGTTAAATATTTTTGCTCATTTTCAGTTCTTTAATAATTTTTTTCTCTCTTATTTTTTATTAATGAACTGATCTGATTATAATTCATTTCCAATTTGAATATTTACATATGCCTAGATGTATAAAAGTTCAACTCAACTCTCAAATGATAAATTGTTTAAAATCGTAAAAAAATAACAATGAATATAAAAAAATATTCAATTGCCAATAACCAAATTTATAATTCAATATTTAATATTATTTTCTATTGTTTATTAAAATATTAATAATTAAAATGATTGAAATTTAATTTAATGAAAAATTAATTAATGAAAAAAAGATGAGTGATTCAATTGATCTTTCCGGTCATACTGTCATCTATTTTTTAATTCACATTTATACTCATGGTATGTTAAATATTAACGACGACTTTCTCAAATTTTTTTTTACATAAAAAATATACATCTATTCTCGAAAAGTGTAATGCTGTTATGCAATTTAAATCAAGTCGTTTTATTTTTTTGAATAAACAGTTGACCTATAAATTTTCTTTGGGGTCAAAATAATTACATTATTTTTTCGTCACTTTATTTTATAAATATTTATAAACAAAGTGGAAATATTATGAAGGAAATTTAAATAGTTGACAAAGTATTTTAATATTTTTTTTAATAATACGTAGATTCATCTGTTGAGAAAACATGCAATTCTACAAATATATTTGCCTATTTGTGTTTATTTCATTTGCCCATTGATTATACATTGCGTACATATTATACTGACTATACAATTACACTCTGCTAAATCTCCATGGTACACAAGTCAATTATTCGCCTCGGTGCTTGCCATATTCACCCGTCAGTTACCAAAAATCTCGATCCACAAAATTTTCATTTATTTATTTACTTTATATTTTCATTTTTCCATTTTTTCATTTTTTTTTTTTTTTTTGTATGAAAGTTTGATTGATAAAAAAAATTCACCAATATAACGAATATTTTTTTTTTTGGTCGAAGATAAAACAAATAACAAATTTGATCAAGTAGAAAGTAGAATAAATGAATCAAAATAATAAAAAAAAGTAGAATTAATAACAATAATAATAAATAAATAAAAAGTAGATTAAAAAAATTAAAAAACTTTTGAAAAAATAATTAAAAGTATTATAAAAATAATGGAAAAAAAAATATTAAATTTAATTTGTTTATTAAAATTAAAAGAATAGTGATGTATGAAAAAAAAAAAATACCAAAAATAAATAAAAAAACAATTCAGTTGAATCTGATTGAAGATTATTCTGATGGAAATTTTCTATAAATATATTTATATTTGTGTGAGTAGATTTTTAAAAAAGAATAATTAAACTACCTGAATGTTGTTTGATAACTTTTTTTTTAAATATTTGTAAAATGTAAAATTATTCATTTAGAAGTTTGTATTTTTTAGTGATTAAAAAATTGGATTCAATTGAAAAATTTGTATATTTAGTGTGAAAATTCATTTGGTATTTTGACGAATAAAAAAAATAATCATGTTACATAAATGGCAAGTTATTTCAACCGAAACTTTTACAGAATATTTTGTAAAGGAATGAACGTAAAATCAATGGATGTGAAAGTTTAACATGAACCATTGTTCAATTTTAATCATTGTCATGATATAAAATGAATAAATACATTTTAAATTCCTTCAAGTTTGATGAATTAATTTTATAATGACTCCAAGTACAGAACTTTTCAAAATTAATTTCAAAAATTACACGAGAATTTATTCATTTTTTCAATAGTTATATTTATTTTTGTTTTACAGTTGAAAAAAAAAAAGAAAAATTTCGACATCTTTTAAATGTCAAAATAAATCTACATTTCAAGGATTTTTTTTTTGTTTTTTTACTGAAAAAAAACCACCAAATTTTCACAAAAATTGTTTGTTTTATGTATGAAATGTTGTTAGTTTAAAATTTTTCTATCGAATCTCTGTTGGATCATTTTCCTGTGCAGAAAAAACCAACAAACCCATAGCAATCATCGTCCAATGCCTGGAAAATGCATTACAACAATTTAACATTGACTGCCATGTTTTGCCTATAATAATTATAATCAACCAACCATCACACGAGGTTATCAAAAATATTTTCCACATTAGAATACACACATGCATACATTAACTATTTTATAAAATCATCATTTCATGTTTGTCTACATATTTGAAAATGGGAAACAATAATTGTGGTAACTGGTTGAATAAATTGACTGAGGACAAAACAAATGTACAAATCTGCAGTTAAAATAAACGAGAATAGTCAAATTGTCGAGTCATAAAATCTATAAAAAAAAAACAAAAAGTAATAATCTTTTTTTCATAAAAAAAATAATAATAATCCTGTTGGTTTTTTTTTTTTTCTTTCAAGTTAATTATTATTAATCATTGAAAATAATGATGTTAAAAAAATGCGGTGTAATAATATTTATATAATAATTTTAATTAGATACACTTTGACATTATAAATGAATTATTATCACAATAATTTCATTAAAAATTAATTTATCTTTTTGATGTTTATATTTCCAATAAATTTTAATTATTTTGTTTGTTGTTATAACTACTATGCTTCAATAATTTTTTACTTAATAAAATACAATGATAATAATGGTAATTAAATTGGTTTAATGTTTTGTATGTGTATTTTATATTGTAGATTTAAAATGGTTTAATGTACCAGTATTCATTTGATTCTACATTTTAGCTGTCTGACCGATTATTGACTGCTATCACTTGATCAAATTATTATCTTTTTTTTCTCTTTGAAAAATAATAACATTTTTTTAATTACGATTATTATCTCAATTACTAATTAAATGAATACATTTGATCATTTAAATTTTATATTTTTGTATAATTATTACAATTATTAATAATAATTTAGAAAAACGAAAACAAAATTTCGTTTTCATTTATTTTTTATATAGAAATTTGTGTTTTTATGTAGAATAAAATTGAAAGCCACGTGATATGCTACGATCGATTTTGTTATATAATAATTGGGTTATTATTTTAATTAAATTGATGGAAGTTGATTGATTTTTTAAAAATTTTTTAAAGTAATTAAGGTTAATGACAAAATTTTAAATATCTTTGAAAACTATTTATATTATTTTTATTTTTTATTTTAGAAGGAAATTATATTTCAATTACTTGTAGTTGTCGAATAACTGATTAAACTAAACATTGTGTTATTTTTTAAATTAGTAAGTTTTTACTAATTAACATCAAAAATAATTCTTAGTTTTACCTTTCATCCTTAATAATTGAAATAATAAGAAGAAAATTCTTAAAATATAATTTCTGAATTCAGGAAAATGCATATGATAGTATTGAAAAATTTAATTGGAATTATTTTTTTATTATTCTATTTTAATCTCAATTGAAATATATGACATAATGAAAATATTTATAAATAAAAAAATATTTCAAACTGTCTTGGTAAGTTTGAGTTTTAAAGAAATATAAAAAAATAAAAACTTTATTTAATTGTTTGTGGCTTATCCTTGACAGGCACAAGTCCAGTAAAATTTTATCTGTCATTCTTAATTTTAAAACAAGTAGAAAATACATTAACCCTCGAAGAAAATTATAAATTATACAAACATCTTGCATTAAATTCAAAACATTTGAATGATAAGTTTGATATGCACCAAACAAAAGTTGACTAAAAATTTCTTAATTATAATTATATATTTCGTGATGATAATTAATTCTTAGAAAGCATAACACAATAAAACAATTAAACAACTTGTTAATTAAGTATTAAATCTACTAATTGCAAGAAAAGAAAATACCATACAAATAAAATTAACATACACACAAGAGACATTCAATTTGTTTGTTTAAAAATGATTTAACAAGTTTTAAAATTAATAAAAATTATATACATTCCTTTTATATCGAAGAAACATGATACTTGCATTGAAGCACGTTTGTTTTTTTTTTTTTTTTTGTTGCTTTATTTTATTATCATTATTAATTTTTTTTTTTCTTCTTTTTTTAATGGCCGTGAATGTCAACAATTTTTACTTGTCGTGCATGAGATACTTGACAAAAACTCGTTACGCTTGTACTTGTTGAAAGGTTTAATGGCTGCTCATCAATCGTTAGTGAGAAAATCCTTGAATTAAAACTTAAAAAATATAAAAAAATATAATGATCATTTGAATAACGACAACATTTTATTTTCAATATAAATTATCACATTTTTTTTCGAAAAAAAAAGCTTTAGTTAATAAAAGCTTTAGTTAATTAAAATTTTAAGAACAACATTATACTTTTGATATTTTTTTTGACCAAAATATTTGTATCATTACATTGTTAAATCTACACAATGAAAACTACATTGACAAAAGTATGAGACGAACATTTTTTAGTAGATATATATGAAATTCAAAAATTTTAAAAGGAAAAAGTAAAAAAAAACGTGAAAGCTGACTGACGTTTTTCCACTTTCAATTTTGTTTATATTTAAACGCAAAGAAGTCACATGTCCAATGAAAATTACAAACAAATAACGTTAAATTCTCTAGGAACCTTGCAAAAGTAATAGAAAAATAATTTTCCAAATTAAATCTCGTAAATAAAGTGTAAAATAAAAATTTGAAAAATGACTTTTGTTTATCTGCAGTGATGTGATTTAACAGTCCCTTTGAATTTTGGCATTTTTATTTTTTGAATAACAATAAAAGTTATAATTTATTTTGAATTATATTAACATAGGGAGATACAGCGATGCTGTATATCTTGGGTTTTATTATTGTTGAATATTCGTTTTTCTTTTCAAAAGTGGGATATACCCAGGTGAGAATAAGGAAAATCGAAGATGCTGCCTCAGGCAAAGATACACACCCCAATATTCATACAGCGAATATTGGATGGTTCTTTGATACATACATAAATGCATAATATCATGCAAAAGAAAAAGAGACAAATAGACAAAGATAGTTATATCATAGGTGGTATGAAGCTATATGTGTTTGAAATGAAATTTGTTATCCAATGCATGCGTGCATACGCGGTCACGTACAAACTTAAACTACGTATCCATGTAAAAATGCCTTCGGTGTTTTTGATATGGGCTCCATAACAAATTATATTCAACAAATATGTGTGTATTCTATTTTATTGTTGTGTTTTTTTATTTTTAAAAATTACTTTTCAAAATATAAAATTATTTTTGTTTTACAATTTTATATAAATTACTTCAGGAGAGAGTGTTTTTGACTTTTTCTCTTTTCAAATAGTAAAAAATTCATTAACGAAAATTTTTTTAGCCAGTGATTTGTCTGTTTTAGCACAAAATTTGGTGTACAATTTGATTCCTGAATACGCTGTGCAACCAAACACAATGTATAAATTTTTTTTGTCAATAATTACTAATGAATAATAACTGTTTCTTCATTTTTTCGTTTGTCAAGTTTCAAGTTGAGTGTAGTCAACTTAATAAAATAAAGTCCAAAAAACATTTTTTTTTGGTGTTTAAACAATATAACAAAATAATAAAAATATTTAGTCAAACAGAAAAATGAAAAGTATGTTTTTTTTATCTTGAGGCAAACTCTTTAAGAACTTAGCAAGGAAATGTTTTTATATTTTTTTTTTACAAAAGTTTTTGTTTTAAAACTGTCAGATTAATTATTTTATATTTTTCAAATTTTTCGAAGAAGATGGAAATTTATTTAATGCCTTCATACATACACAAATGGAAATATTGGAAAAAAACATTATGTGCATGATGAAACACAAATATTCTGACACTTTATGCTTCAATGCAGTAAAAAAAAAATTATCAGCTGCAAATACATATAAATATTTTCTTTCTTATTCAAAAAACATCATGTGTAAATGTTTTTCTTTTTTTAATTATACACACTAGATATACTTATTTTTTCTCCGATAAACGTAAAAATATACAGTAAAGTTTAGAATGATAAGATAGTAAATAAAAATTGTAAAAAAATCGAAAAAATGCCTACAAAGTTTTGAGTTATGTGATTTCATATGAATTCGAGTAATAAAAAAAATTTTTTTATCATGAAATTTTCATGTTGAATAGAGTACTTTTATGCGTTCATTGGGAATTGAAAGTAGAGAATATTAATGAGAATATTTCTTGATCTTTTTTCTCGAAAATGCTGAAAGCTTTTTAACGATATGCACATGTAATTCATGTGTTTCATGAGATGTAGATCCTCAACGTAATGATAAACATTAAATTACATTTTTCTATACAATGTTTTCATCAAATTTTCAATAATAAAAGTTCAAAATAAGTTTTTTATTATCATTGTTTTTGAACTGGGAAATGAATTTCATATATAAAAAATTTTTTGAAATATACTCAATTTGAAAAATAGCCTCAGGCATTTTTTGATAAAATGAAAATCTAAAGAATATAAAGAAAAAAAAAATAAACTTGTATCGTGTTTGTAAGATGTGGTAATTTAAAAAAAAAATCTTTTCAAATAATACAAAATCGACTTGTTGTAGAATTGCGTGTACAAAATAATATTGAGCAGATGAACAATTATCACACGCTCCAACAATATACATATCGCGTGGTTTTATAACATTAAAAATGTTCTCAATTCTTAGAATTACTGTTGGCCAATTGAAGGCACATTAACCGATCGAATTGTCGGCACAGCATAAATATAATTATTTTTTTTTTAGTACTAATTTTTAGCTTACACTTTGCAGGTAAAATATATTTACAAATATTGAAGTTTAGTTAATCTTAGCCTCAATTTTTCTATCAATAAATATATTCTTCTAAAAGACTCAGCGTGCATCGATATCATCGTTATATTATTTCAAATGCTCTGATTTTTTGTCTGAATGTTTATCAATTAAGTCACAGAATCGAGTTGGTGTATCTTTATTAAATAAACTATCACTTCTACTTGCATTGTGATTGTTGCACTAGTGCCACATGTTACACTTGAAATATTTATGTTATGTGTGCCACTTGTGCTGTTTGTAGACATGTGATTTTTAAAATTTGGATAAATTGATTTTTTTATTTTGAATATATGACTATTTATGAAGACCATTGTCCAGAAAATCAATTTGAGGTAAAATTTATATTGAAAGTGTATTGACATGAGTCCACCTTAACCAATGCATGTGACATAATTTATTATGAAAATTTAATTATTTTTTTGCAACTTTATCATCAGCTATTGACAGCTTGATTCTCAATTTTCATCATCACTGAATTACTTTTAATTAGAAAATGAAAAGAGAAACAATATCACCATGAATGGACTGATAGACCCGAACATTACGAGTCAAAATAATTTTTCATTGAGATATAAGAATAAAAAAAATTAATTAAATACAGGACTAAATATCCTGGTCATAATATCTTGAAAAAAAAAATTCTCGATTTAAAAACGCCGAAGAAAAATATCCACATTGAAATATGTAATAATGCATTTAAAAAATTAAATAAAAATAATAAACATTTCATACAAATTTTGAAAGGTAAATATCAATCAAATAAAATATGAAATAATAATAACATTCAGCCAATACAATATGATGACTAATTAATTTATTTTTAAATTAATTAATATTGATCAATTCAAAGTACATGATAACAGTAAAATTTCAACAAATGAATAAATTTTTAAATGCAATATTTATTTATTTATTGTAAATATAGTCCTGTCATGATTTTAGACACATTGAAAATAGTCGATAATTCATTATGTTTCTATGTTTCCAAAATTTTCAATAATTAGTTTCAACTTGAAATACCCAACTAAAGTTCAAGTTGTTTTTTTTTATTGAAAAAACATTAACCTTGGTATTCTATTTCTGGATAATTTGACTTAACAAATAGGTCAAAATGTTATACATTCAATCACCCTCAATGTGCAATTTTTATTTTTAGTTATCCAAGTATATATTATGACATTTAAAATAATTTATTGAATTCAAATTAATTTACTTATCAATATATTTTACATAATAATTCTCATTCATACTTCTAACAATTAAAAAATAAACCAATAAACAATATACAAATAATATAAACAAATATACTTGATTGACCTCAATATCTTTTCATCAAAAATCAAAGTTTTTTTTTAAATTTCAAGTGGTGTATCGAGAAAATGTATCAACGAAAACGGATTTACAAACGATAAGTATATGGAAATCATAGATTGAGCATAAAAGAAATGGAATATATACAGCAATAGGTGAGGAGAAGCCACCAGTCGTTTTCTATTGTGAAATGTTATAATGAGAAATCCACACGGAAATGTAACGATCACACGGAAACATGGAAAATAATGATGGCAAAAGCTCAAAGAATATCAGACTCATTTAGAATTTTTTTTCAAAAAATCAAAATTCAAAGATTTTCCATGTTCAGTATACATTTTTTTTCAATAAATATTTATCTTTCTTAAAAATTATTTCAAAATATTTTCATACAAAAGATTAAGTTTTCGTGTAATTTGAAAAAAATAAAACATTTATTAATCAACGTTGTCAAGTTTATGTAAATTTGTAATTAAAATGAAAAAATAAAATGCCAAAAATAAATATATTTAATTAATACTCTCTGTAAATACACAAAAAATTTTGATTTATTTTACATGAAAATATGGTTGTAGAGTATTTGATGTAACGAGATTAAATAAACATTTTTTGAATTGAAAAAAAAAATTCTTTGATATAGTATTAATGTTTGATTGGATAAAATTTGAGTAAAATTGCTTGATGTTTGCGAGTGAATATAAAGTGTAGGATAATCGGTTGAATGGATATTGGTAAAGAAAAGTAATTTTGGTTTTGAAACTCAGCTTCATTGCAATATACATGATTTGAGTTTATGTCCGTGAGAACAAGCTTTATGTGACTTGGTGGGCTTTTGTAAACTAGAGACTAATATTCATGAGATACTGGACATACTGGATAATCATTTATAAAGCTTTTCTTGACTTTAACATTTTTATTAGAATTTTTTTCTTTTTCTTTTTTAATACAAGTAAATTTTGTATATCAAGTAAATTTTTATTATCAAATAATAAAGATGCAAAAAAAAAAGTTACATTTAATGTGAAAAATTTTTCATTAAAACTCAAAACAATTTAATACTTTATTATTATTTTTTTAATCATAAATTGTCTTCGAGTATCAAATTTATTTTCAAGATCACATCAAAATTTGAAATATCTTTTTTCTTTTATTTTTATAAAATTATTTTTTCTCAGAAAAAAAGGTTTATTTTTTCATTTAATAATGAATATTACGGTTTAGTCAAAGAGACTTAAGTGAAATTCAATTTTAAAAAGTGCTGAATATAATTGGAGAAAACAATTTTTTTAACGAATTTATTTTTTAAATATAAATTTCATGATAGAAATTGATAAAATTATAACAATAAAAAATACTTTTTATAAAAAAATTGTTAATATTATTGAAACTTGAATTGTTTTCTTAAAATAACTAAATAAATAAATTATTTGATAAATAAAAAAATAAATCAAAATAAAGTTTTAAAGTTAAGTTAGTTTGGCAGAAGATCTCATTTTGAAGAAAAAGATTGTTTGGCTTTTGTGTGGGCAAAACTAAGATTTCATCCTTCTATTGCTGAAATAAACCTTGTGGTTTTGGTTTAACGACTATGAGAATCTGGTACTGAACAACTTACAAGACAGTTTGCCAGAAAGTAGATTTAACATCGTGAATGTTACGAGGATACTCATATACCCTTTGGCATTTCAACTTACTTCAAGATATTTAACTTGTTTATTTATTTCATTTATATTTATTTATTTATCTCTAAAATTTCATAACTCCATTTGTATATTTTTTATATTTAAATTTTTATACCACAAACATAAAAATATAACAATTTTTTTACTCTTAAAAACAATTTGATTTTTAAATGAAAAAAAAAAAAAAAAAGAATTATTTTCTTGTCGCATAAATTTAGCGAGTAATAGTAGTGTAAAGAAATTTTGATAAAATTTTTAACCTTCATAATTCATGTCAATGTTATACTTGAGTTTCTCGTGTATAAGAGATCACGGAAGTGTTAAAAGACAAAATCTACTACCTGGCCTTTTCTTGGCATCTACAACGCCAACTTTGCGAAAATTGAATAGATACGAGATTGTTTGCTTCAGGCATCTGTGCCAACTTTTTGCTAGAATAGTATGAGACTAACAGGGAGGCCCTACTGCCCACTGGATTATCAAAACTTTCAAATGTCTGAAGATGTTTTAATAAGAACAAAATAGATTCTTCATTTTTTTTTTGTCTTATTTTCTTCCACTAAAAAGTTAGTGTAAAGAAAAAAAGAAATAAAAAAAAGTTTAAATAGTATATACTGTAGTTAAAATTTTCAAACAAGATTTGTAATATCTTTTTTTAACTCTCAATTTACTTGTAACACATTTAATATCATCTGCGGTAAAAGAAAATGAACAAAAAAAAATAAAATAGTCTTTAAAAGTCTTTCAACTAGATTTATTTTATTGATTTTAATTTTGTTAAAATAATCAATAGCCGATGATAAATTGTGAATAATAAACTGGTAATAATTTTGATAGTGATAAAATAATGTAGACGTATTGAGACAATATGTTGCTCATTGATATTAAATTTCACATAATTTACAAATGAAATAAACACATCAAATGGTGATTGATACGCCAGTAAATTGAATGCCTCGGTTGATTAGAATTATCACACTAACATGATTTTGAAAATTTAATAGCCAAATATATGTGTATGAATAGCTTTTGATCGATTCAGTAATCTACACGGCTACTCAATATTTGAATGTTGTCGTTATGCATTAATGGTTTCAGCATTCAATGTTATCAACAGTTTTCCAATTCAAAAAATTTTCATTTAAATCAAGTGTAAAAATAAAAATACACGTAATTAACTCAGCGAAAGCATGTTGTATAAATGATGACGTAAAATCAAATTCAGTGAATAACAATGTGGTAAATAAAAATTACAATAATTTATAAAGAAAAAAAATGAATAAATACAAAAAGCTAGGGGTTCATTGGTTTTCTGAATAATAAACTCTTAAATTTTTATTAACAATTTGTTTTTTAAATTGTTTTAATGTTTGTAAATTTTCTAATATTTACATTGATAGTTTTTAGTGTTGTTGATTTAGTTTTGAATTTAACGATTTCCAGGAAATGCATCGACTCTATTTGTTCTCATTGAAAATTGAATGTATCGATGCATATCCTCGTTGTAATATGATTTACATTTTTCGTAATTAACACGACGACGTACTTGGGGTGGTTTTTCGTAAAATCTGCAACGACGCCATTGTTCAAGGAAACCTTCTCTTCCCATTATACGATTCAAAACACGAAATGCAGCATCAACATTACCATTTTTAACCAAAACAGTTCTTGAAATGAATGGCGTGTGTCTCATTCTACAAAAATGTCAATTGAATTAATTAAAATAAACAATACTTCTTATTATAATTAATAAATTATTATTAAGTTGACATTAAGATTAACGAGTTGAAATTAATTTACTGTGTTAAACAACAATTGAAGATATAATCAATACTGACAGTTTAAATGACAACTTGTTAATCAGAATTGTCAATAATAAATTTGTATATCTGATAAAACAAATTATAATTTACCTGATTGTTTTATTGTTGATTAAAATATACACTGACTGTACGATTTTTTTTTATTTATCATTTATTTTAGGCTAGGTTTTTTGATTTGTTTTTATTATTTATCTTGTGATAGGGGTCACTACCTTCTTGACGTTTTATACCGATAAAATAGGTATCTTAAATTATATTATCATTTGTCATTATAAATTCAATCATCTATACTTCTTCTTTATACATATAATATAGTTTCAGCACGCTTAATATAATTTTGCTAGTTTTGTATGCACAACTTCTTATTAGCTGAAAATGTAACTTGAATCTTCAAGTACCACTGTATTTTCATTATTTAATCAGGGTGCAACTCACGACATGCAAAGTTTTGCGTTTTATCAAGGCCGACCCAATTCTAAACATGGTGCCTCCGTGACATAATCCACCCCGTGTCGAGCGAGTAAA
This sequence comes from Aphidius colemani, assembly GCA_030523065.1. Classification (NCBI taxonomy): domain Eukaryota; kingdom Metazoa; phylum Arthropoda; class Insecta; order Hymenoptera; family Braconidae; genus Aphidius; species Aphidius colemani. The sequence continues at coordinate 20,429 of JAPYYR010000733.1, forward strand.
TTCACACGCGCGTCTAAATAGCTAGAAATTACTATATATTACCTAAATATCACTGGAAAATATAGTAACATCTAGTATAATCTAGCGTTAAAAGCTTAAATCAGCTTGGATCACGGAGGCCGATGTTTGAAATTCTGGTAGCCATATTTAGAATTACAGCAACCGTGATAAAACGCAAAACTTTCGACTAACTAACTGATTACAATCATAATAATAATAGAAAACCAATAAAAATAATAATTTACTTATGTTTGAATTATTATTTTATTCGTGTTGATATAATAGAAAAATTTTATCAGCTCATTTGCAATAATTATTTTTATAATTTTTTTTTTATCTTAATTTCGATGAACTTCATTGTTATTCGTAATTTTTAAAAATCAATTATTTATAATTGCTCGTTTTTTGAGTATATAATGAATTGAAAAATTTTCATTTTTACTATATAATCAATTTTCAGAATCAACTTGTGAAAAATAAAAATTATTTAACTTTGAACAAGTAAGTATATGTGTAATCCATGTATAAAATTGAAGTCGTTTAAGAAATAATATATCAATACAATTTTTATCATTTTTTTTAATTCAAAATATTTAAATGTCAAGTTTTGGACGATCAATTTCAGATGAACATATTAATATTGGTGATGATAATAATTCTCGGTCTGAGTACACTTTTTTGTGTGAATTCTTTACCACAATCTTATAATGAAAGTTTAAATGAACGTGTCGAAAGAGACACGATATATAGCAAGGACAACGACTTGTGGGACGGGTGTGTCAAAACATGGGGCTGTGACGACGGGAAATGTTGGCAAAAATGTGCAGGTTTTTTTAACATGTGGTGCTGGACCAGGGACAACGATCACATAACCGTAGCTTCGTGTCAATTTGCCAGTGATTGCAATGGGTGTTGGAAATGTGCGGCTGCATGCTTTTGGTTTTAATGATTAATTATCAATCTCAATATATGTAAAATGTGTATGATTTGAAATGACAACAAACAATTATGGAAGGCAAACGTCTTTGTATTATTATACTATGGACTATTAACGATATATAATATAAATATTTCGCGGAAAAAGCGTAGTAAACCAAAATATCACGATCAGACGAAATTACAATTCAATTATCAGGATATTTAGAAATCATGTTGTTTAATTAATATTCAAATTGATGTTTTGATCAATGCTGTAACATGTAATCATCCAAAAACGCAATATTGAAATTTAAATATATTTTGTAAACTGTGAAGAAAAATTTTTTATTCAAACATTAATTTTCCTTGTATATATTCAATTAATTGTATTTGTATGTTTGACGAAGGTTCATATACGGTTTGTATAACAATAAGCCGATTGAAATGATTCAAAAATCAAATTTATATATATTTTACATCTATCTTATTTTATAATTTGTTAAAAGTTAACAACTACTGTATTTTCTTTGACAATATCAAATATTTTTAATTTCGAATATAATTAAAAAACTACTGAACTTTATCCGTCAATTAAAAGTGAAATATATTAATAAATCAAATATTTATTCCAAAACATTCAAAAATATGTTTTTTTTTTTCGTTTGATTTCCTTTACAAAAAATTGAAATAAAAATGGAAGATGGACATATAAGAGGAATAATTAATTATCAGTCAAAATTGGTCATAGTAATTTCATTCAAAAAATACATCACTAACCAAAGAGAAAATTCGGCATACACTCAGGTAAAATAGAGATCATGGCAGTCTTTGGAATTACCTTTCGTCTCCAATTATATTTTAAACCTTGAAACATATAAAAAATAAAGAGAAAAAACACTTGTCTGTGCATTAAATAACAATTATACATTCATCATTATTAATTGTGATAAAGAATTTAAATGGGTAATTATTGATAAAATATTATTATAAAAAAATAAAAGAAAAATAGATAAAATTAATGAGAAAGGTTGTTTGAAGTTTTTAAATTTTAATTGAGCTAAATGGCTTGATAACATTTTTTAATTATTGTTTTTTTTCATATTATATTAAAATATATAAACTAATAGAAAATAAAATTCAGATAAAAATTCGTTATATTGATTTCACAATATTTTTTTTCTTACATATGTTTTCTTAGTTTTCATTTTGACATTGTTTATATGTAATTGTTTCTCAGAAATTTAGATCGGTTCCCGAAACAACTGCCAGATTTTTTTCCGTAGGCAAATTTTTTCCTGGTTAATGGGGAAATGTATACGGTTAAAATTGGTTTTAACAAAATATTTAAAAATCAAAAAACTGAAGAAGCAGTCAAATCAGATGTTCACATGATATCTTCATTTATGGTTGATTTTACAATATTTTTTGAATATTATCTTCGTGAATCACAAGGTCGTTTGATAAATGAAATGAAAAACTCAAACAAAAAGCAGATTTTGTAAAATACGCCGAAGAATTAAAAATTAGTTATAAAAGTAAACATCCATTCATAAAAGATTTGTTAAATGAATATAATGAATTGTATGAAATTCGAAATAATCACAGGTATAATGGTAATCTACGAAGAGGTTTGATAAAAGAATCAATCAAAACGGGGATGACTAATTTTCAAACTAATATATAGATTCATGCACTAATACCTAATACATTTAGAATACCTAGAGTACCACTGCAACCATCATCGTTTTTCATCGATGTGCTGTTTGATAGATTCGAGAATAACAGCAATATTTATACTATTGTTATTATAGTTGTTTATCTTGGTAGATTTTTTTAAGTTTGGAAAGTCGAAAATTTCGTCATCACTTTGGGAAAGATTTGTCGATATATTTGTGGAATTTGGAATAAAAACGTATAAAGAATTTTCGAAATCCAACGTTTACTGGTTCCTTCTTGTACATCATGGAGAAGATCTTGTTCCGTCGGAAGACGAAAAGTAGAAAAAAGAAGAAAAAGAGAAAAAGGGAAAATTAAATGTAAATGTAAAATATTGAAATGTAAAGAAAAATAAAATAAGAGAAAAATGATGGTCAATAGGATGCTGGGACAGTATACGTGACCGTACCTAATCCTCTGCCGGCACGCGCCGATGCCGACACATTCCTCAGACTTGCATTGTGGACTAGGCCTACAATGCAAATTCGGGGAATAGAGGATTAGGCCGATGACCTCGGCCGAAACACTGTCCTCAGCAAATTCAAGAAAACAATAAAATAAAA
>JAPYYR010000734.1:0-23613 GCA_030523065.1 Aphidius colemani
TTTTGTTTGTGACATGAATAGTAATTAATATTTTCAAAAACAAAAATATTCCAACAGTAAAAAGGCAAATAAAAAATTCTGTCATAAACAATTATTATGTAATTTATTTACCTGATTATTAAATCCAAAATAATAATAAATATAGTTTCCCGTTTTGTTAAATATAATAATTGATTGTTAATTAAAATAATTGTAATAAATTTTTAATTTATTTATCAATCAATATCAAGTTTTTTAAAGCTGCCCTCGACCCCAAAAAGTTCAGTAGCTGTTTTTCCTTTTCCAACTCTCAATGATTCATCAACACGTTTAACTCGTTCTTCTTCCAAAAAATAATCACGATTATCCTCAAGATGTTTTATATTTTTAGCATGTAATTCAGCAACTGATCCAGCTTTTCCACCCGACTCATTTGGTAAAAGATCAATTGATAAATATTTAGCCAGAGTATTATTGTTTTTATGAACATGAAGCTATTGACAAACAAAGAAAATATATCAAAAATATGTTTTAAAAATATCAAAATGATAATAAAAAAAATAATTACAATATCCATAAGTTCTTTTTTCATAAAAGGTTTCATCATATTTAATATGATCTCCATAACTGGAATCGAATTTGTAAAATGAAGACCCTTCAGACGTACTGGAAGAGCCTCTTGTAAAAATGTCAAGTATTTTTTAAGTCCCATGGGACTTATTCTACCTGCATGACCAAGTAAAATACCACTAACATCAACCACAAATACATGACCTTTTGTGGTGCCTTTTTCAAGCAACCAAAGATCAGTTATCATGTTCCAAAGTTTCATGCAGTCATTGTAAACATAATGTGATGGATCAAAATCAATAAGTCGACCATAAAGAATTGAATATCCTTCTGATGTTTTACCTTCTAATGGCATATAAGCTCTGTTTAAAAAAAATTAATTAGCAAAGTTTTAATGAAAATAATATTTAAAAACTTACGCTGTTTGAAAGGCACGACGAAGTTCTTTACATCCAAGTGGATCACGATTATTATAAAATTCAGGAACATGAGATCTGATGGTATAATAATTTTCAATTGTTGTTTTTGTTGGTTCAAGACGATAATAATTACTATGAAGAAATAATGCCAATTCAGAATCAGTTATTTTTGGAAGATGAGGCTGTTTTTCACACCATTCACGTAACATTCGTATATCTTCAACTTTTAATTCCGGATTTTTTTTAAGTTCTTCTTCAAATGTAATTGCTTGTACTGCCATTGTTAGTAAATTTGATGATATTCACCTGCAAAAGTATGATATGATACTGAATTTAAAGAAAACAATTACAAAAGACGAACGAACAGAAAAAAAAAAGATAACTACTTATTGAGAATGACTTTGTTGAGCGTGACTGAAAAATTATAGCGTGACATTGTGATTGTATGTATGACTATGCAAGGTCTAATACATGAAATTAATGATAGTGATAATATCATGAAAAACTTGATGTCATAATTACTTTTTTTTTCATTTCCATACCAACAATGAGACTTTAAAATTCCATCAGCAATTTTTTCATGTGCAATTTTATTGTTTAAGGTAGTATTTAAATGGATTTATCATTATTATGAAGAAAATAAAAAGTCATCATTGTGTTACTTGAGCAATAAAAAATAGTATCAATCAAGAGTTATGAAAAATGTTAAAATAATTCATCTTCATCCTGGGTTGACCCAATAAAGCTCATGTTTTATTTTCAATTATGTATAATTCTTTTATATCATAATTTTCACTAGATGATGATGATTGATGATCCCAGGAAAAAATTTTCGGGGTCTGTTTAGATCAGTTTAGATCTATTTCCCCAGATTTTAAATTAATTGCTTCATGTGTATACTGAAAGAGATTAAAAAGACATATCAATATTATTTGTAACTTAAATAAGACGAGTCAATAACTTTTCTCACAATGTTGATGTGTTTTTTTTTGGTAAATTGGTACCATTCGATTGCCAATCGGTGGATAAAGGGTGCTTATCCCTTAGTACCCCCAAGTTAATAGAAATAATAATAACAGTTGTTATTTAAGCGGAGTTTACATTACCAACAATTTGGTAAAAGTCCAAAGAGGCTACGTTAACGTCATGTTTTTGTTTTGCTTTTTGTTTTAATGACTTATGACAGTCAACAATGTGCATTGATGTGCATATTATTTTAATTTGAAGAAAAAAAATCATCTAACATACATTTATTTATTAATATTAACGAAAAAATCATTAAATATTTAACACAATCATGGCTGATAGATTAACTCAACTTCAAGATACAATAAACCAGGTAATTTATTAAAATTAAAAGTATACAAAATAGATAATAATACAATAATTACTTACTAATAATTTTATTTTTAAAAAACAAATAGCAAGCTGAACATTTTTGCAACAGCGTGGGAGTATTACAACAATGTTCAACACCAAGTAAATTTCCAGGATTTGATCGTATCAGTACCCCCCAACCTCATCAAAGTCAAGAAGATTTTGCTGCTTTATTTGCAACTTTGATAACAAGATGTGCAAAAGATATTGATACATTAATTGAAAGTTTACCATCTGAAGAATCATCACAAGAACTACAAGTTGCAAGTCTCAGTCGTTTAGAGCAAAAAAATATTGAAGCTGGTGAACAACTTGAAGAAGTTGTACGTCAAGGTGAAGCATTACTTCAACAAATACAAGCTGCACTTCAAGATATTGCTCAAAGTCAACTTGACATGCAAAATCCAATTGCAACTGGTCCAATATTAACAGCTAATTTAAATCCAATACAAAACAATAAACAAGAAACATTAAGTAATATTCATCCAGCTTCAGTTAATAATTTACACTCTGATCCATCACCAATTTCAACTATCCAATAAATTAATTATTTAACTCAAAAATCTTCATTGTAAATAGACTTTTTTTTCTCCCATAAAAACAAAAAATAAAATTCATCAAATAATCATCATAAGAAAAGAAATTACTTTACATATTGCTGACAAAAAAAAAAAAAAACAAAATGTAAAAATTAATTATTATCTTTTAATGAAAAACAAAATTAAAATAATAAATAAAAAAGAATAATAAATTTATATATTTTTTTTTTTGTTAAATGATATATAATTTATCATTTATGCTTTTTTTTCTCTTTTCATTCTTATAAAATGTTTTACATATTTATTTTCTTAATTCTTTATCTATTTACAAAAATACGAGTAAGATGATCACGATGACCAGAAAATATTTTCAAAAATATCTGGTCAGTAAGATGGTTTATGCTAAATAATAATAATAAGAATATGACGATGATGATGATGATGATGATGATGATAATAATAATGACGATGACTCTTATGAATAGTAGTAGAAAAAAAAGTATTTCTGAGCTTTTTCTTTTGTCAATTTAATTAAGTGTGCCACGACATTGTGGTGCACCACATAGACAAGGAATTTTATCATCCTCAAGTGGAAATTTATAATCATAGGTGATTTCCTCATTGATTCCAATTGGTTGTTTGCTGTATATAACAATTTTCTTCTGACCCTCAATTGTGATAACTTTAGCATAACAATTTGGCTAAAAATTAAATTAAAGTAATTAATTAAAGCTAGAATTAATACAGATAGAAAAAATAAAATATAAAATACTTACATTACAACTGTGATTGATAAAACGTGCAAGATTACCACATTTAGTAGCATCAATAATTGTATCTAAATCAATACGAAACAGATATGAACTACCAATACCAGTTGCTTCATATTGTGATTCACGTAAATCAGCAACACTTGGTCTAATCATTTGTCCAACATACTCAATGACCATTTCATCAGCAGCAATTGGCTCCATTGCAAATAATCCCCAATCATGAATACCAGATTTAGCAAATTTAAGTTGTTTTTTACGAAATTTGAGCTGATTAAATTTCAATAAATCACTATCAGTATCAATGCCAAAAGCAGTTAATAAACGACGTTGATTACTTCTTGCTTCTCTTGATAATGCTTGCATTTTACCAGTCAATGCTTTGTTACTAAAACCTTTTCTTGGTCCATTAATCATACCATCACTATTTTTTGTACTTAATTCAACTTGATTCGATCTTTGTATACTTTGTGCATAATGATGTTTATGTTTCATTTTTTCACGTAAATCAACTTTATAATAACCCTCTATTCTAGCGGTACCACTTGCATGAAGACGTAAATCATCACGTTTTCTACGTTTTGTTGGTGGTGAAACAAATGATACTGGATGATCAACCCAATGTGTATCATTTGACCAATAACAACCTTGTGTATCATCAGCTAATAATGCATGATAACTCATTTTCATAAATTTTATATCTTCTGCATCAATGCCACGTGTTAGAAATTCATAATATACAGTTAATTCACTTACACGTTCACGTTTTTTATAAATAACTGGTGCTTCTTCAAATTTCCTTGGTAATTTTTCATATTTAAAATCATTTTGTATATTTTCTTTTTCTCTTTCATGACTAGTTGTTTTTGTGTGTTTATTGTATTTTCGTTTTTCTGTTTTTTCTGGTTTTTCTATTGGTTTTTCTATCTTGGTTTCTTGAACTGGTTTTATTTCAACTTGTTGTTCTTGTTCTTGTAGTTGTTGTTGTGGTTGTTGTTGTTGTTGTTGTTGCTGTTGATTAATTTCCAATGGTGGACGAATTGAGTACGAATGTTCAATATAAACTTGTGATAATTCTATTGTTGTACTTTGTCCATTATGTTGTAATTTATTTTCAGCACGATATTTCAGTCTACGGATTTCTAAACTTTCTTCTTCTTCTTCTGAATCAGTTGTTGGTATTTCTGAAAATGGTTCAATTTTTTCTGATTCTTTTAATATTGGTTCATCATTAATATATTTTGATGACATTGATTGTAAACTACGTATAATGTTTGGTTGTATTGGACCTGGTGGACTGTTATGTACAATAATACCATTATCTCTACCAGCAAGACACATTAATGCTTCAACTGCTGAATCTTCCATTGTTTCAATTTCCTTTTTAGTTTCTTTTTCAATTATTGGTTCTATTTTTTTATCTGGCAATTTAATGCTAAGAGATGCTGCTGTACGTTCATATAATTCAATAACATCTTCATATTTTGAACTTGAAGGTAATAAATTATCATAATTATAATCATCATCATCGTCATCATCGTCATCATCATCATACTCATCAACATCGTCATCCAATTGAGGGAAATCATCACGGTATTTGTATAAATTAATTTTTGGAATTGGAGTTACACGACCTGTTGGTGTTGCACAATCTAATGATCTTTGTATTGCTAATTCCATTAAAATATCTGGATCTTTACTATCACATGCAAGAGGTCTATTGTCGATTATTAATCCACTATTAGTATCAGAATCATCATCATCAGCACTATCATCACTTGAATCAGATGAATCATTTGAACTTGATGATTCACTTGGAATTGATGATATTGCACTTCTTGTTGATGATGAACTTGATAATGCACTTGATCTTCTTTTTATTTTAGACGATACAATTGTTGAATTATTCTCATCACTATCACTATCAATAATTTCAGTATCAATACAACCTGATAGACGACTATCATCATCTTGTGGTGGTGGACTTGGTGCTTTAACTTTACGTCTAAATGATGGCATTTTTGGTATACTTGCACGTATACCTAAACCAACACCATTGTAATTTGGTTCTTTTAATAATTCCAAAAAAACTGGTTTTAATAAATCTTCTTTAACATTATTAACTGTTGGCGTTGTTGATACTGTTGTTCCTGTTGCTGTTCCTGTATTATTATTACTTAATGATTCATCATTAATATGATTATTTGTTTTTTCATTTTTTCTTTCATCCCACCATACTTCAAATAATTTAAATGCAATATTTTCAATCATTTTTTTATTAAAATCTTTTTTTAATATTTGTTTTAATTCATCAACAACTTTTGTTGATACTGCATTTATTGTTGCACCTTGTGGATTATCTTTAGTCATATTTTCATTAGCAATTTCTTGTAATCTTTGATAATTAGTATAGTAATTATTACTACCTTGGCCTGATACACTTGTACCAGGTTGTATATTTGTTGATTGATAATGATTTGATAAATATGGATTACCATATGGAAATGATGATTGATTTGGACGTGTCCAACCATACATATTTTGTTGTGTATATTGTCCAAAATCAGTGTATGATGTATTTTGTTGTTGTTGTTGATAAATACCAACATTTGTTGTTGGTGGTTGTGGTGGTGGTTGTTGTTGCTGTTCTGTTGATGCAATAACTTGTTCAATTTTTTCATCACCAGATGATAATGGTGATAATGACATACAATCATCATCAATTTTTGTTTGTACAAATGATTGCTCTTTTGCTTGATGATTATCATTATCCTTATCTTTATCTTTATTATCAGCCTTAAAATTATTTGATATTGCTATTGGTGAATAATTACCAAGTAATGCTTCATCTTCACTTGAACTAATAACACTACCTAAATCATCATCAACTAAGTTATCAAGACTTTTTCTACGTTCTTTTAAAAATTTTTTTTCAGTCTTTTTATTAAAACATTCTTTATATATTTCAGCTGATACAAATGGACTTGGTGGTTCTGATAATGGCTCTTCATCTTGTATTGATGATTTTTTTTCATCATCAGAATCACTACCAAATTGTAAAAATGGTGGTGCCATACCACCAGCTTTATCTTTTAATAACATAGCAATTCTCGTATCAAGATCAAGAGTTTTTGATTCGTTTAATAAATCATTATTTAATGCTGTTGTTGTTGTTGATGATGATGATGATGGCGGTATGACAGGTGTTGTTGCTGTTGACGGTGGAATTATTGTTGTTGCTACTGATGATGCTGATGATGCTATTGCTGTTGTTGATGTTATTGCTGATGATGATAATTGATTTATTTTATTAATATCTTTATCTCTATTATTTTTATCTCTATTATTTTTATTTCTATCTTTATTTTTTTCTTTTTTATTCACGCTAATAGATGTTTGTGATAATTTTGGTGTTGTTGGTAATTTAGTTGATATTACTGGATCAATTGATGCTGGTGTTGATATACCAGGATGTTGTGGCCAAATTGGTGGTTGATATGGACCAGTTGAATTTGTTGGCCACCATACTGTTGAATTTGTTGCTATTGGTGGCATTGACATTGGTACTGGTACTGGTGGTGGATGTGAATGTTGATGTTGATGTGGATGTGAATGAGGATGTGATGGAATTTGTATACCAGGTACATAACCACTTGGTGTTTGTGGTGGTGGATGATGATAATTTGAATAATAATAGTCATAATTTGATGGTGTTGAATTTTGTGAATAAGTACTACCATAATTAATTTCACTTGATGAACCATATGCCATATCACTACCAGTTGAACCACTAGGTGTTGGATAATCACGATATTTATTAAATCTTGTTGTTTCAATATATTGTGATGATGATGATGTTGATGATGTTTCACTACGTGTTTTATCTAATTTTTTGTTATTTCTATAATCATCACGTTCATCATTAACTATTTTATCAATATTTTGTAATTTTTTATTATCAATTACATCACTATCAACTGTTAATAATTTAATATCTTTTTTTAATTCTTTATCTGTTATTTTTTTTTCTACAGTTAATTCATTAAACATTTTTTTACATTCATCACCAAACGGATCAAGAAATACACGTAATACTTTACCCATAACAGATGTATTATTTAATTTTTCAACACAACTTTTTGATGCTTTTATTGTATCAAATACAACACGTGCAATACCAAGATGTTTATTTGTTATTGGATGATAATAAATTGTTAGCTCTTCATATGTACCAAATTTTTGTACCATATCTCCCAAAAATGTACGATCAATATTGTCATTTAAATGATAAAATGTAACTTCAATAGGTGGTGGTTCACCACTATAATTTGAATCAATTTTAAAACGTGGTATTGGTAAATCAAGTTGTCCTAATCGTATCCATATACGTGTAATTTTTGGTCGTGGATCCCGGGCTTCAAGTATTGAACGTGATGGATCACCAGGTACAACACCATCATATCTATAAAACTTTGGTTTACCTTTATCAATAAATGGATCATCCAAAAGTTTATAATTTCTTGATTTTTGAGGTATTTGTGATGTTGGTAATTGTAATGATTGTTGCCGCTGTTGTGGTTGTTGTTGTGAAAGTGTTTGTTGTTGTTGTTGTGATGAGGATGAGGATGAGGATGATGACGATGCTGACGGTAAATTTCTTGTATTTGAATGATGTCCATGTTTTGAGGAATGACTAATTGTTGGTGTTGATTGACCACTACGGGATGAAGATGAAGAATGTTGTTCATGATGGTTATGATGATGGTGATGATGGTGGTTATGATTATGATGGTGATGATGACCATGTCCATGCTTCTCCATTCCGTTCATTGCCACCAGGCATTCTTCATTCGTTGTAAATATTTATTTAAATTATCTGTAATAATTAAACAATTATTACAAAATATATTTATGCATTTTGCATTATATTAGTATGTAATGTATTATGACTATTTTTTTTTTGTTTATTCAAAAACATTTTTCAAAACAAAATATTATGATCAAAAAAAAAATGTAAATATGTCAAAATGTCATACCTGAATATTTATCCTTACGTCAAATTATAAAATACTGATAATCAATATCAATATAATTTACTTTTCAGTATAATATAAATATTTTTTCCAAAAAGATATTATTATTATCAATTTAAACAATTAATAATCAACATCCATACTCAATCAACATAACCTTCAACTTTTCAATGATGATGAAATCAAGTTTTTTTTTTTTTTTTTTTTTTTTGATAATAAAAAAGTATTATATTTTAATTACTTATTTATATGAATAATTAATAATTTATTTAATTAAAAAATTTTGATTTTTTTTTTGTATTCCTTTTAATCCTGGAGATGAATCAACCTTGAAGAGAGTACACCTACTATTTTCGGCAGATTATTATTATTTTGTTGAGGCTTTATTTTAATTTGTTTATTTTTTTGTGTTATAAATAAATCAAATGTTTAAATTATTTTTATTATAAAATTATCAACAAATTTCTAACTATTTGCATTGAACAATTTAATTATTTATTGTTATTTATGGCACTAGATGTATATCTCTCTATGTTTTATAAACTTTTAGCGAGCGATTTTTGTTATACTATTTTTTAATGGTTTTAATCGCGCGCGAGACACATTTAACACTGGTTCATTGCTTGGTTAATCTTGTTGAATTTTAACCAAGAACCACCACGTACAAGCTTCTTAAATTCACATAAAAAATATATATATATATTAACATAAAGCACACAAATAACTATTAATTATTATTGTTGTTATTGTTATTGTTGTTATCAAAAAATTTTGCTTTCTCAAAAATGATGCTGACCACTTTACTTGGTAATGAAGAAAAACAGATTACTTCATCAAATAAAAACCACCAGAGTCCGCCTCATCAAAAAATATATATATTTTCTTTAAATTAATTTATAATTGAAGTTTAATTATTTTATAAATTTATAATTATGGAAAAGTTTTATTTTTCATTTTCTTTATTTGTTGCTGTCATGAATTCGACGTGTGAAAACCAACAAATTAATAACAGAAAAACAAAATGGAGGATGTTGTTTGAGGTAGCCATTTTTGTCTAGGGTTTTTGTTTTTGTTTTTTTTTGTTGAATATTTTAATGATGCTTTGATGTTTCTCATCTACATAAGAGTTATGCGTTTATGACTGTGCTGAACCTACTTTGCTGAATTTTGTCCAATTTCGTGCCGAATAAATTTTGAGGTATATTTATTATACAAATATATAATTATTAATTGTTTTTCAGTGTTTATTTAATAACTTTATTTGATAAATAATTTATTTGTAGATTTAAAAATGGCGTTTATACAAAAATTCATGGCAAGTCTTGTGCCTACTGTCAAAGCTGATGATGAAGAAGAAGCCGAATTAGTTGATCCACAAAAAGTTATCCGTGTAAGTTGAATAATTACATAATAAATTATTTACTGTTAATTATTTTGTTTGTTATACTGCATTTAATAACAAAATACAAATTCAAACAAAAAAAAAAAAAAAAACTACAAAAGTATAATTCATTTTCTCAGTTATGTTTATAAGTAATAAAATTATAATATAGACTTTATTTATTTCGTAGGAAGAATGTTCACTGCAGCCAAAATGTGCAAAACTCCAGGATAAATTGACAACCTGCAATGATCGTGTAAACTCCAGGAAGCAAACAGCTGAGACCTGTCTTGAAGAAATTCTTGACTATGTACATTGCGTTGATCATTGTGCTGCTAAAACCCTCTTCTCTAAACTCAAGTAGATCAAATTAGTATACCACAAAAAAAAAATAAATAAAATCAATAATATTTAAACAATAATAATAATAAAAACAACAACAAAAAAAAAATGCTTAAAACCATCATATAATTATTGATCTTCGTTTTGTTGTATATATAATATAAAAATACAAAGTTAGAGGTTTAAAAAAAAAAATTAATAAATGATGAGTCGTCGTTATACATGAGTTATGATTAAATTATTTATTTTTCTTATTAATTTATAGATTAGACATATAAAAACAACAATTTTTAGTTAATACATTTAATAATATTTCTTGTTATGTTTAATATAACAACAATTTACTTTGAAAAATAATTTTAAAAAATGATAACAATTAGTTATTATATATTTTAGTCAGAGCCAACTTGAAGAACGTCAAAACAAACTGTACAAACACGTACTGGTTTATTAAGACCAAATTTTAATATTGGTACATCTTGTCCTGAACATTTGCTGCATAATATTCTTCCACAATGACGACTGAAATATAAAGAAAAAATTAAATAGTAAAACGATTGATGTCTTGATGATAATCAAGTAAATTTGTGTTTATTTACCAATGATGTTTTCTCATTGTTAGAGAAAATTTAGTTCCACATTCAAGACAAATATCTTTATCAGCCCATGGTGATTCTTGTGTTAATGAATCCAATAAACGATATAACAATTGTTTAGTTGCAACTTGATAATTAAATATTGTAATACCATCTTTATTCATATGACCAAGACAAGCACCATTTTTAACTAGAGTTCTGCATAAATTACCATTACCTTTCATATATGCAATTAATAATGGTGTATTACCATCAGCATCAGGGTTATTTATTGGATATTTAGCCATACATTCTAAAAATAATTCACATATTGTTGCTGCATTATCACGTCCACATCTAGCAAGTTCATGTAGTGGATTTCTTCCTTTTAAATTAACTGTTTCAGCATCAAGTGTACATTCAGTTAATAATGTACGTACAACACTAACATGTCCTTCACGTACAGCAATATGTAATGCATTATCACCATCAGCATTAATTGCATCAAAATTAACATTATTTTGTAATAATGCTGATACAACAGTTGCATGACCAGCTTTAGCAGCAGCATGTAATGCTGTATTTCTATGGGCATCTGTATCATTAACTCTACCACCAGCAAGTATTAAACTTCTAACTAACATTTCATTACCAGATACAACAGCAAGATGTAATGGTGGTGTTTGTGTAACATCTTGTACACGTGAATTAACATCAACTTGTATTGATAATAAAAATAATATACTTTCCATATCACATTTTTGTATAGCCATATGTAAAAAATTTCTACCTTTATTATCAAGTTGTTCAGCAGCACTTGGTAATTTATCTAATATTGATTGTGCTGCTTTATTATTTCTAACAGTTAATGCTGTTGCAAATGGACTTAAACCTTTTTTATCTCTTAATGATAAATCTAAATTTGGATGACATAATAATAATGTTATTATTTGTGAATGTTGATTTTGTATTGCAATATGAATTGGTGTTTTACCATCTGCATCACGTGAATTAACATTTGCACCATGTTCAACAAGTGTTTGTACAACTTGTTCAAGACCCCATTGACAACATAAATGTAATGGTGTACAATTGTCATATCCTTCATCGCCATTATCAGTTTTATCAATATTATTATCATTATTATTTGGTTTTCTTGGTGAATTCAAATCACAACCACTTCTTATTAAAAATTGTGCAATTTCTTCTTTATTATCATCAATTGCACGATGTAATAAAGTTTGTAAACAATTATCAGGACCAGGTGACCAACAATCAGTATCAGCTCCATGTGTTACAAGTATTGATGCAATATCTTCTTGATTTGATTCTAATGCATCCCATAATGGACAACCAATTGATGAATCAACACCACGTCTACATAATGCTTCAACAACTTCATTTAAACGACAATGTACACTTAATTGTAATGGTGTTTCATTATCTAATGTTTTTTCATTCATATCAGCATTATTATCAAGTAAATATATTGCTGTTTCTGTATCTTCTTTTAATATTGCTTGATGTAATAATGTTAAGCCTTTTTCATTTTTTTCATTAATATCAGCATTTGCATTTATTAATTCTGTAATAATATTACGTCCTTTTTTAAATGACATATTTATTGATAAACTCAATGGACTTTCACCATATTTATCTTTAATATTTAATTGTTTTTTAATTATATCTGTAGATATATTTTGACGTAATTTTAATAAGCTTTTAACAACTAAATAATGATTATTAATAACAGCTAAATGTAAAGGTGTTTGACCACTTTTTTTTGATACTGTTAGTATACAATTTGATTCATCATCATTATCAATAATAACATCAACTAAATCAGCAAGACCAGCTCGACAAGCTTCATGTAAAACTGTAAATCCTTCATTATTATATTCTTTTGATAAATTATTATTATTTTTAATATGTTTTGTCAAGTAAATTGCTGGCTCTTCAAGTAATTCTTTAGCTAAAATATGAAGAAGAGTATCATGTGTTGTTGAATATACAGGATTTGGATTAGCACCTTTTGATAATAATTTATCAGCTATTAATTGATCAAATTCAGCAGAACGTAAAGCAAATGATAGTGGTGTATGACCATCATTTGTCATGATATTTAATTGTATATTTTTTGAATTTAAAAGAAGATTAAAAAGAGCCTCATGATTTTCAAATATACTCCAATGTAATGCAGTCCTAAAAGATAAATAAAATCATAATAAATAATTTAATATAGTTGTTTATGAATTTATAAATATTACCATCCTCTGTTATCTTGAATATTTTCATTAATTCCAGTTTGTAATAATTTCCTAGCAATATTAATCATATCTGGATTATTATGTTTTGCAATAAGATGCAATACACTACCACCTTCAAAACATTTTAAAGAATCATCATGATTTATTTCATTATTAATATTCAATGTATCAGACAAACATGCTGACATTCCACCATTTTCAAATTGTTCAATTAAAAATTCAGCAGTGTATGAATCACCCTTGAATATTGATGATTGTAAAAGGGTCAAACCACATGAATTTTTAGCACTTAAATCAGCTTGATGTTCAACAAGAGTTTTAGCCAATGATGGTTGTCTAGATTTAAGTGCAACTTCAAGAGCTCGTCTACCTTTTTTATCAACTTCATTGACTGCTTTTGATAGCTAAAATAATAAATAATATTAATCAACAATTGATGACTAAATGAAAATAATAATCAATGATTCATATTTTATTTATACTCAAAATTTAATAACATTTTCATGTACTTTTTTGTTTGTTTTAAAGTATGAATCATCGTGATTGATAAAATAAATTTTTTAAATGAATTATCAATATGCACATTTAACAAAAAATAACAATATATGAATATTAAAAAAATATAAATAATAGTAATGATAATAAAGACCCTCATCATTAGTTAACCACATGAATGAATAAGTACTTTTATCTCAACAAATCGTAACTCTATAAGCATCCTTAAGCATAAATTGCCTGCGGAAGTTAAATTAAAAACAAAATAAAACTAGTTATTTATTATTTTAAAATAGATGATTTATTTAAAAGAAATAGTGTAGTGAAATAATTTAAATTGTTATTTCGACATAGACACGATTGACCAAGCAGAAAGAGAAAATAAAAAAGAAATTTAAATATAATTTTCCAATGCTTTGATAATTATTAATAATCAATGTTAATAAATTGTTAATATTAATTATTAATAGTTAAATAAATAAAATGCATAAAAATGAAATGATAAATTATATTGTTTAAATTCTTTGCCAGTAAAAGTTGATGGAATTGATGATTCATAGTAAAAAATGTTTTGAGGAAAACAATTTTTTTTTTTATTACTTACTTGTAATAAAAAATGATATGAAGTGTTTGTGTATATATAATAGAACAGTGTTAAATGTGAATGTATTGATACAGATGAAGTTGATTAAAAAACATATAATACAGTAGTGGGGATATGACGTGGCAACGAGTGTCAGCAACAGACAGCAAGTAGCAACTTGGTATCACGATGTTGAGACTAAGTCAGCATCCGACTCTTCATCAAGCAGGATGTTATCGTTTTTAAAAAAAAAAATCTACTGTTACAGTAGTCATACAATAAATTTTATCATATAATAAATAAACACTTACAATTAAAGAATAATTATAAATATTCGATTGACCTATTTGGTAAATAATCAATAAACGAATCAATTTAGTCGACGAAATAACAAAAAAATTCAGGGCTAAATAACTTGATGAGTTTTTTTTTTAACATATTAATAATCAATTTATAAAACTTGAGATTAAAAAGGAGATAGAGAAAAGTAGTGTTTAATTAAAATAAATTATAATAATTTATTGTGTTATGATAGTGGTGTTAAGTTAATTTGCCAAAAATTTCGATTTAAAATATCAACTGGAACAATGAATAACTGTTGGCTAAAACAGTTAATTTATTTATGGACAATAACAATTGCTTGTAAGAAAAATATTTAATTTATAAATAAAAAAAATAATGATAATTTTAACTGTAATATTTTAAAACTTTTAAATAAGATTTAAAGATATTTTTTTGTGAAAGTTTCTATGTTTATTTAAAGATATTTTATAAATATCATTGTTATTTGTTTTATATTTATAAAATGTTTTTTTTTTTTTTTCAAATAACAGTGATATCAGAATGTAAAAGCGAGGGAATAACATGTTTTCAATGTACTATTACTCCAGTATATAATGAGATTAAAAAAGTTAGTCAAATATGTCATTTTTTTGATGGAAGTGAAAAATATCAAGTTGATTGTCCACACTCAACATTGTGTATGAAGAGAATAATTCATCATCGATTACGAAACGGAAGTAAGTTTTTTAATTTGAATAAAATAAATATTTAATTAATTAAAATTGTTTACTAAAAAAAAAAAGTAAATAAATATAGCGAAATTATATATGCGATTGAGTGCAATAATCAAAACAAGTTAAACATCCTGTTGATAAAAAAAATAAAAATATGCTGCAATGAGTAATACTTTTGTGATAATTTTTTTGTTTGATTACAGCAATCATTGATATAAATGAAGAGCGAGGTTGTGCTCCCCAACTAGAACGTCATCAAGATTTCGATTATGATAAAAGAAAATGGAGTCCTAAAGAAAGAATTGTACAAACAGCCTACAAAGAAGGTTGTACTACTGGTGAGGATCGTGGATCACCAGATGGACCACCAGAATATTGTTATTGTTCTGGTGACTTATGCAATTCAAGCATTTCGTTGAATAAAAATATGCTGTCTTTCATCACAATTGGTCTAATAATTCAATTAATTTCAATCAATAATTTATAATGAATATTTTTGCATGGACTGATGTTATTTTTTTGTTTATACTATGATTATTGAATTGTGCTGTGAGTGTTAATGACAATAAGGTACTCAAGATGTATAATAATGACAATAATAAAATTGATTAAATATAAAACTCACCTCAGCATTATGTTCTACCAAATATAAAAATACAACATCCTCACGTTCAAGACGTACTGCTGAATGAAGTGGGTAATCACTTTTTGTTTTTAATAATTCATACAATAATGCACCAGGTATATCTTTAAAATCATCACCAGTTAAATCATCCTGTAAACATCAAAATAAATTTACAAATAAACAAAAAAATTAAGCAAATAGATTAGAAAAAAATTTATGTAATATTAAAAATTATTAACCCAGTGTGTTGATATTAATGAGCTACAATGTTCTCTAAGTTTATCAGCATTAAGTTGAACAGCAGCAGTATAAAGAGCAACACAATCTCTCAATGATACTGTACCAATTAAATAAGTTTCACATTGTAATTGTAAATCAATTAATTGAAATAAAGCAGCAGCTTTCATTAATTCAAGTGTTAAATCATCACGTTCAACAATACTTGTATAAATCCATTTTAATAATATTTTGCCAACATTATTTGATAGATAAGTCCAATCAAATTCAATTACATTATCAAATTTTTTATCCAACCAATAATCACTTCTTGCATTTAAGATAAATTTATGAGCTGGAATATTTTCGTTTATTAATTTTATTGTGATATCACTGTAACGTTTTTCTCCATATAATGATGATATTGTGTTTAACAAACGTTCAATAAAACTTGATGAATTATTTGATGATGTTGCTATTGCATATTTTTGTTGTAACTCTGTATTTGATGTATATAAATTGACATACTGAGTTTTTAATAGCGACAAATGTTGTTGCCATTTTTGTGATTCACTCGTATCATCTAAAATAAGAACAAAATTTATTTTTTAGTTATCAAAAAATATGATGAAAAATAAAAAACTTACCCATGACTAATTTGATAAATAAACTTGTGGCTATTTGAGCTATTAGTACCAAAAAAATATATTTAAAAAAAATCAACTTTTCATGATTTTTATATCTGCAAATTATATTGTTGATATTATTGACAGTTTGATATTAATTTTGACAGATTTCAGATGACACTTTTGACCCGGCGATTGTGTCAAAATTAATAACTGTTTATTTATTTTGCTTTCTCTTAAGCTTATTGTTTGTAAAAATATATATCAACTGTTATCTTTTTTAATAAACAAAATTAATTGTATTTATTATTTTAAAAAATAAATGAGCAGTTTTTAGATTTTTTATAATATGATTAAACTACATAGTTACTTGTTTTATGATAATAAATTTTTTGGAATGTTATTCCAATGGGCGAGATTAAATGACAACACCAATCTCACTTTTTTTTTTTTGTGACTATTTTTATTTTTATTGTTATTATTAAGTCAGAATTCAATTATTTGGACATCTGCTGGAAATATTGTGAGGTAACATGGCTTGTCATCCATGTTTTTTTTTCAAATAATAAATTTTTGACTGTCAAAATTCTTGTTTATATATTTAAAATGAAAATTGGAAAAATACCAAGATGGTACCAGGATTTGTCAATTCATCAGGTAATAGCAACACAAAAAAATATCATAAATTTAATGATAAAAATATTATGATCAATTTTAGATGGAATTAATAACTTCATTGAAAAATGTCATAAGAGCTGACTATGAAGAAAATGTTACTGGAAAAAGTAAAAAAATATTAATGGATATTGGAATAACATCAACATTTGTAAAAATATCATCAAAAGAAATTAGAAAATTACAAATTAAAAGTAGCCTTGATCCAGTTAAATATCTTTGTGAAATTTACAAATTTATAACAGGATTATATTTTCAAGATGAACCATATAGTAAGTATATTTAAAAAAATAATATTAAGATATTATTTTAAATATTAATTTTACAGGAAAAAGTTATAGCTGTAATGAGAGAATTATTTTGACAAGTATAGCATTTTTAAAGCTACCAGAAATACTTTTAGAACTTCATCGAAGATTGCCAATGGGAAAAATCCAAGAATGTCCAAAAAAACGTGATTTTTATTTACTTAATTTAACTCAATTGACAAGAAATGTTTGTATTAATTTAAATTATTTATCTAGCATCATCTCCAAAATTTATAACACGAGTAAAAAAAACTGGATCACCATATTTAGATTCAGCTTTCAGTGAACCACCTGATTGGGGATTATATAAAAGTAATTTACAAAAATGGTATGAAATAAGAAAATCACAAATTCAACCACAAATTATATTACCTCAATGTTTACAAATTGAAAATAATTACTTGGAAAATGATGACGTTGGTAATTCATTACCAACGTCATCATCATTTGTCACAGTAACAACTGAAAAAAGTCAGCAAGAAATTACATCATCATTTGTCACAGTAACAACTAAAAAAAGTCAGCAAGAAAATCCAGAAATTGATGATTCTATTTATGATGAAATAAAAAAAAAAAGTAATGGAGAAATTAGCAAGACAACTGGTGCACCATCATCATCATTAACAATAGTAGTATCAAAAATTGATGAAGAAAATTTAATAGACAATAAAATTAATGAAAAAAAAAAGGATAAAATTGTTTTAAAAAAATTAAAAAAACAAAAAATTATTAAAAATAATAATGATGATGATGACTTAAAAGAAAAGTCAATTGATAAAATTTATAAAAAAAAAGATCAACAAAATATCAATGAAAATATTGAAAATTTAAAACAAAAAAAACAAAAAAATAAAGTTATTAATGAAAATGTACAAAATAAAATAACAGAAAAAAATTCATTAGAAAAATATGATTATTTGTATAAAAGATTATCAAGATTAGATAATTATGAAAAAAAAATATTTCCACCAGGCAAAGAAAATCTTTCATTAAAATGGCAAGAATGGTTTATCAATGTCGAAACAGAATTTTACTATCTCGAAAAAGTAGCCAATAAAATGATAGATAACGTACGAGAAATAACACAAAAAATATTTCCAGTTGATGTATGTGATGGATGTTGTGCTTGTAGACAACAAAATAAATATAAAAAAAATTATCGTGAATCTAAAATTCCAAATATTGTTATTGACAATATAACAACTGGTGAAACTGTAAAAAGATATATTGTTAATTCATTAGTATTAAATTCACCACCAGAAAGTTTATCTGGTTCATCAATAAACGAGCCATTTGTTGTTCCCTCTGAGGATAAATTGGTAAATAAATCAATAATTAATTCTGTAATCATGCAAAATAATAAGACCAAGTATCAAATGTCAGGAATTACCAAACAAATGCAACATATACCTCGAAGATTAATTCCAAAAGTACCAATAATTAAAAATATTGCTCCATGTGAATGCAAAAATGAAGAAAGATCATTAGAATTTTATGAAAACCAAAAATTAACTTGTACTGATGAAGATGAAGATGTGTGTATAGGTGAAAAAATCACTACAATGACTTGTCGTGAATGTGCTGATAAATTTAAAAATAATGAAATATTTATAAAATTTGAAAAAATATGCAGACAAAATGATAAAAAATATGAAGAAGAAATGGAGAGAATTAAGTTAGCACGACAGCCAAAACAGCCACCAGAAGAAATTACAATAGTAAATAAGATTGATGAAGAAATAATTAAGTGTAAAAAGTGTATTGGTTGTGATGAAGACAAGTGTAAGCCAAATCCATTTGATAATTTGTTGAAACAAAAAAATTTAGTAAATGAAGAAATTTTAATTGATGGAAAAAAATATCGTGATAATATAAAAATATCTGTTGGTGGATCAATAAATAATGATGATGGTAAAATAAATTGTTTTATTTTATCAGGAATATCATTACAAACACCAATTGAAGTTACACCAGAACCAAGTGAGCCTGATGTTGAATCAATTAAATCAATGAGCAAGCATCATCATTGGTCTGTAACGAAATTCTATCCAAAATATCAAAAAGAAATTGAAGATAATTATGTAACAGATGAAATGATAATTGATGATGATGATACAATCAAGACAATTAATAATGAAAAAATAAAATCAGATATTGTTTCATTAAATAATAAAGAAATCCATGAATATTCAAAAAAAACAAGAATTAAAAAAAATACCGAATTAAAAAATCATGATGACAATGTACATAATAAAGAAAAAAAAAAGGATAATCATAAGCATAAAAAAAAAGTAAATAAAGATTTTAAAAAAGCATCTAAAGAAGAACAAAAATCAAGTTTAAATTCATCGATAAAAGATGAAATGATAATTAGAAAAAATGATTTTAAAGAAAAAGAAAATATTCTAAATGATAATATTAATGATGAAATCAAAAAGAATGAATTTAAAGAAAAAGTAAATTTTTTGGACAATAATATTGATGAAGAAATAAAAACGAATGAATTTAAAGACAACAAAACTTTTTTAAATGATAATAAAAATGAAGAAATTCAAAAAAATAATACAATTGAAAATTTAAAAATAAATTCAATTAATAAAATAACAGATAACAGTAATTTATTTAAAGAAAATAATAATGATGTTGGTGATGGAAATTTATCAACAATGATGAAGGTACTGTTGTTGATATTAATATTTAAATAAATCAGATGAAATTTATTTATCATTTTAGATTGCATTGGATGAAATGGCAGAAGAAGGATATCTATTTGCCAAACTACCAGCATGTCATGAAATTCCACCACTAAAAATTTGGATAATGTATAGAAAAGGTTTCAAAACATCTGACAAAAAAAATAGTAAATTATTAATTTATCATCAATTATCAATTAAAATTACTTACTAGTAATAATAATGATAAAAATTTTAAGATGAATATTTGGAAAACATGGAAAAGTTATTTGATTCTTCTGATAAAGATCCATCGAATAAATTAGAAGCACCTCCACTTAAATTATCAGATGATAAAAAGAAGAAACTTAATCACAAAACACTGAGTAAATTAGCTAAAAAGGTAATGCTTATAATTAAAATTAATAATTAATTTGTTAAAATAATATTTTATATTTATTTTTTTTTAAAGATTGAAATAAAAAAAATTAAATTCTTCAGTGATACAAGAAAGCATAGAGTTAATGAGTCGAGAAAAATGTGGAATTTATTAGAGCAAGGACAAGTACCATGTGCTACTGATAAATTTAAAAAGATTTTTTTTACCTATCAACCAAGTAAAGAGTCTGAAGGATTTATTCTCAAACCATATGGGTTTGAGTCTGAATAATAATAGCTATATTTGTAATTTATATATTTATTTATAACTTTACAGGCATCACATGAAACTCAGAGTAACAAAAATATCTCTTAATTTTGATTTATACCTACATTTATTACCTTTTTATTAAATTATAGTTGATCAATTACCATATTAACAATTGCCAATTTAATATTTGCTTTAGATTTTTGTGGTAATTTCTTTAATAATGGTTTTAATTTTTTTAAAAAATAATTTACTTCTTGTTTTATTGGTAATATTGTTCGTCGACATCTTGGTGTTGATTTAATTATCTTTTTTTTTCTACACTTTTTTCTATCAATTTTAATAATGTCAGTTAATTTTATCACATTATTATCATCATCATCATCATCATCATCGACATCATCATGTTCCATTTCATAGCCGTGAGTTAATTCTTCAATTAAATGTTCTTTATTATCTTTATCTTGAACATTTAATATTTCTTCTTGATTATATTCTGGTTCAGAATCTAAACGTTCTTCAGTGTAAATAAAACTTTCAACTTCATCATTGTCATAGCTACAATCTTCCATATCTTCTTCAAGTTGTTCAATTATTTGATTATCTTCTTCAGTACATTCTGTAACAGCAACTGTTTCTAAATTTTCAGTAACATTATCATCAATTAAAAATTGTTTTTGATGATTATCAATATTTGTTATAATTTTATTCAACTGTTGCTTTTTTTTTGGTGGTCTTCCTCTACCATTTTTTTCTTTTTGTGGTAAATCAATTTTAAATAATAGTCCTGGTGGAATACAAGAAAGACTTGACACTGGTATTGGTGTACCAAAATTTGATATATTTCCACTGAATGGTAAAATAATTTTTTTATTATTATTATCAGTTAAGCTTGTTGCTGATGTTGTCGTTGTTGATATGTTATTAGAAATTGTTATTGGATGATATTGTTTTGGTATTTGATATCTCCAATTATTACAAACTGTTGGAGGTATTGGTAGTTTAGTAAATAAATTGCTATCATTTTGTGTTGGTTTTGGAATATTAATTAATGTTGAACGTTTTTGTTTACCACGTTTTTTTGCTAATGGTGCTGGTTTATTATCAATAAATGGTTTTTTACTTGATATAGATGGTTGATTTAGTATATTAAAATTATCGGAATTTAAAAATTCTTCAATATCATCAATATTATCATGAATATATTTTTTATCATTTGTTTTTGTTGTCAATGTTGTTGTATTAATAAATTTGATTGTCGGTACAGCATCACATGGACCAAATTTTTTGAATGTTTGATCATTCATAAAATGACGTGAACATAATACAAGTTTTCTTATTTGATTTGGTGACATTTTTAAAATATCTTCACGTTCTAAAAATTGACACCATTTTAAACATCTACCAATTTCATAAGCTGGAAATGGATGAAATTTATTATTTTCAATTTTATTATGTGGATCAAAACGTAATCTACCACATGATGCACATGCTCTACTTTCTAATATATCTTTTGATAGTGGTTCATATGTAATTGTCTGATTACCATCATCTTCATCTTCATCTTCACCTTCATCATTATTAATTAATATATTATCTGTGAATCCATCATCATTATCATCATCTGGATTTCTAATACTTGGAATTGCATTGTTAATTAAACGATTTTTATAGCCATTTTTAAATTGTGATTTAACAAAATGACGTGAACAAATATAACAATATAATATTTCTTTTCTTGTTAATCGGTAATATGAATCAACATCAACAAAATCTAGCCATTTCAAACAACGAAATTCTTCACCTGGAAAATGATGAAATGATGGAACATCATCATCATCATCATTTAATGGTGGATCATTTCTTGTTTTACCACAAACAATACATGTTATATTGTATAAACTTTGTTTTGGATCATAAAGTGTTGGTACAGCTGTACTTGTTAATCTATCACGAAATTCATTGACAAAATCATTTTTCATAAAATGTTTTGAACATATCATTCTTTGTGATAATTGTTTTTTATTTAATTTATATAAATCATCACGACAACAAAATTCAAGCCATTTTTGACATCTATCTTCATGATTTACTGGAAAACCAAAGAACATATAATCTTCTTTACGATTATTTGGGTTCATACGTGAACGACCACAAACAACACAAGGATGTGGCATTTTATTTTGTTATTTATCATTTATTTAAAACAATTGATTATCTGAAATTTTTTTAAGTTAATAAATAAATCAGTAATGACTTTGACACTATTTTAACGTATTTATTTTTTTAACTTACATTAATTGTTGACAAAATAACAAAAAAAACATGACGAATATTTTTTAATCACAAAACTTTTAAAAAATATAGATAATTTAAGTTTGTCAATAATTAAAATTAATTAAATATACTATTTTTCCTTGTTGTTAATTTATTTATTTATATTTATTTTTTATTATTCTACAAATAGATACACACTCATATAAACAATGATTTTATTAT